>JABUQX010016927.1:5000-25776 GCA_015478945.1 Trachelipus rathkii | reverse complement strand
CTTTGGACTTCTTCTTTTCAACTTTGTATATTCAGGGAATGATCCAATATTTTGCCTCTGCGGTAGCCTAATTTTCGGCGCCCCCCCCCCCGAAAAGATGGACATAAAATTCCGATTGTTCAGCCGATTTTGGACTATGTAAACACTAAAAATGTAGCTTCTTTTTTTACTCTAAAACCGTTCGTCTTTCTGGTCTTTATTTCTCTGACCTGTAGTACATTTCTTTCAGAAGTTATTTCCAATTTTTCAAAATCCATAGTTTTTGACAACTTCTTCATATCAAAATGTAAAAGAGCTTATAGACTCTCAAAACTTGAAATATCGACATAGATGGGTCCATTACCTAACAAAATGACTGGATAGAACATTTTCGCATTTTTTGAGTTCTGTGCTCAGCGTTGTCCAATTTCCCAACCCATTTTTTTTTAATTGATAAAGGTGAAAAAATTGAAATATTTTTTTTCCTACTCAATACGATCGAAACATACAAATTTTCAGGGCATGTACAATCGGGCAAGATGCATTTATATTTTTACTATAGATAATTTTTTTGTCTACTCAATAGAAAATTTTTTAAAAAATTTCAAAAAAAAATTTTTTGTTTTTTTGAAAATTTAATATACCAAGAACAATCCAAACCTATTGCAATTATACAAAGAAATTATCTAAGTAAAAAAAGATGCATCTTGCCCCGATTGTACAAGCCCTAAAAATTTTGATGTTGATCGTAACTTTACTTAGGTTTAAAAAAATATTTTCAATTTTTCACTTTTCAAATTAAAAAAACCAATGGGTTTTGGTGAAATTGGACACGCTGAGCACAGAACTTCAAAAAATCGAGTTAAGATGTTCTATGTTAATTACTTGTAGGGTTAATAGACCAATCTATGGCCAATATTTCAAGATTTGAGAGTCATTTCCCAAACAAAATTTTGAAACGTTGATATTTCGAAAAATTTGGTCAAAAAATGGATTTTGAAAAAGATTATTACAAATTCTGAAAGAATGACTACATAGTTCATCAGAAAAACACCATGAAGGTATGTTTTTGAACTCGCGGATTGAGAACTTATGCTGGGTTTCTATAGTTCAGAATCTGCTTAAAAACCACAAATTAGTATCTGTCCATTTTAGGTGGGGCTAGAAAATGGGAACAAGCCCAGACCACAACTTGAATTGATCCCCTTCACTTAAAAAATTTTTTAGATATCCTCAAAATTTCAAGAGGAAAGTTGCTTATAGGCTCATCAGTTTGAATATCCCATCTCGACTGCTATACGCCAAGCTGTGGGTGGGAGGCAGAATCAAAAATTGCCACTCATTCACGCTTACTATATCGCCTGGTAAAGGGGACCTTACTGTAGGGTATGAGTTTCAGGAAATTTTAAGGTATCGGTAATACGCTAATCCTGTTCGAAGCCTTGTGAAAGAATGGCCCAATCTCACACAGAAATACGCTGTTGCTATATCTTACACTCAGATACGTATGTCACAATTTATTTTTTCTTTTCGGGTAATTATGATATGCAAGAAAACGTCATGTCATGTTTTTATCTTCCTATTTATATAAAATTGTATATTTTAGAAAAAATATAATTGAAACAATAAAATATTTATCTTTCTTTTTTTTTTTTTTTACTCCCTTTCTTCTTTGGATACTCCATTGCAAAAGTATGCCATACTCGATTCTTCTTCACAATTAGATTATCATCGATCTTTTTGTAATTTCATACGAACAGATTAGCAATTACATATTTGTTAAATAATCCAAGTTTGATGAGTGTGAAGGCAAGCATTGGACGAAGATCAGCATTCAGACAGCAAAGTCCAGTTGAAGTCATGATTTCCAAATCGCTCCTCTGAGAATTTCAAATTCAAGGTAGAGAACTCAAACACGAAGGGAAGCGATCTCGTTTTGAAGTACTAATTGATAACCTGATTGCTTCTTATATATATACATACAACTGGACACAAGTAATAGCTTACCTCGACGATATTTTAATTTTGGGACACAGTTTTGACGACCATTTAAAAAAATAAATAATGTCCTATTGAAGTTGCGAGAATATAACCTGAAAATCAAACCCGAAAAATGCAGCATTTTTAAGAGAAAAATCAGATTTTTGGGTCGAGGTCAGTGCAGAAGGACTGTTACCATTGAAAGAATATATTACGGCAATACAAGAGGCTGCAATTCCAAGGACAGTTAAACAATTACAGAGCTTCCTTGGAAGTGTAAATTATTATAGGAGACATATTCCGAACGCAACACAACTAATGAAACCACTTTCATGTTTAACATCTGGACAAAGTTTAAAGTGGACTACGGAATGTCAGTATAGTTTTGATCAGTTAAAAAAGGCAATGACAGAATCACCAGGACTGTCATTCCTGGATTGTGATAGCCAACAGCCGTTTGAATTATACGTTGACACGTCAGGAACAGGTGCAGGAGCTTGCTTGAAACAACAACAGAGTGAAATAACTAAAATAATAGCATATGCATCGATGTGCTTAAGCGGGGCGCAGATGCATTATAGCACACTAAAGAAGGAGTTAGCCGCATTGAGATGGGGAGTTATAACTTTTAGAGTCTTATTGAGGTGCAGAAAGTTCATCATTTGGTCAGATCACCAGCCCTTAACGTATTTACATAACATGGCAGGAGTCAATCCCAGGATAGTGCAAACTTTGACCGATTTGGCAGAATATGATTTTGAGATCCGATATATCCCTGGAAGGTTCAATTGTATAAGCAATTTTCTTTCAAGATGTGGACCTGGTGAACAATCAGAGGCAGTGGCCTTGGAGCAAGAACATGATTTAATACCACCTGGATTTAAGGTACAACATATCCCTGGAGGGGGAAATTCATTGTTCCAGGCTGTGGCCTTGCATCTTTTTGGAAGTATAAAAACACATCAGAAGGTTAGGGAACGAGCTGAGACTAGAGTTCAAAATAATGTCACTGAATATGGACTTGTTGATAGTAAACACCAAAGACAACAGTTAAAAAGAATTAATAACTCCGGTACAATGGTGACGGCCAAAGTTGTGGAAGCATAGGCGAGAGAAAACAAAGTTTCAATATGGGTATATCATGGAAAGGAACTTAAAGTTCAATATAATACCAACTTATCTAGTGACTTGCCTGTTTGTCATCTAAGATGTGTGGACGGTATACATTTTGATCTGTTGACCCCAGAAAAGAAAGAAATTCAGAAGGTAGAAGTGTTAAGTGAGCCTTGTGTTATCTATGATTTAGTTGACATATGTTCCGAAATATACGCACCCAACGAAATTGTGTTGTTTGACGTCTTAGAAGGGACAGAAGACGAGGAAGAGGAGAGGGTAGGAAACCGAGAAGAAGAAGAAAGGTGTGAATCGGAAGATACGCAGAGTGGAAGTGAAGAGGAAGAACAGAGCAATTTGGATGGGGGTGAACAAAATTTAATTGATACAGAGTTACCAAGATTAAAGGAAGATCAGGTGTATTTATATGACAAAGAAAGGTTAAAAACACAAATAAAACAAAGACAGAGAGATGATCGGCAGTTACAGAAGTTGTTTGACGTAATTAACGGGGAACAAAGTGAATTAGAAAAAATGAAACAGACTAAACAAGATTATGTACTTCAACCTTTCAGCAGACACCTACAGGAAATAATGTGTCAAGAAGGTTCTTTAATGAAGTTAGAAGAAGCAAGACAAATTCCTGTTATTGCTTATCATGATATGATTGACTTGTGCATGGATATCCATAAGAAATATTTCCACATAGGGAGGGACAAGTTGTTAAGAAAAATAAATAATATAGCATGGCATCCAAAAGTGTATCACATCTGTAGCATGATTACTAAAACATGCCTCAAGTGTCAGGAAAAGAAGGGTGTTCCAGCTCGAAGAAATAGACCCCCTACGTGGAAGATTGACGCTAAAGGACCATTCAATATTGTTGCCCTTGATTTAACGGAGTTACCATTGACAAATAATGGAAACAATTACATACTGGTGGGCATAGATGTGTATTCTAAGTGGTTGATGGCCGTGGCTATTCCAAACAAAAAAGCCGAAACTGTGTTAAACAATTTTCGAAATATGCTGGCTACTTTCTTGAAAAATCCAAAGGAGATCCAAATAGATAATGGGTCGGAATTTAGAAATCAATTAATAGATGGGTTTTTGGCAAAAAAGAATATCCATCATCAGTTGACTGCGGCTAATGCGAGCATTGCAATTTAACGGGATCGTGAAAGGGTCCCAAAATAATGTTAGGCTCTCAATATTAAATCATGAGAATTATTTTTGGGAGAGCTTGATGTGTTGAATACGTTAAAATAGTCCACCCAAAAGACACAATGGGGAAACGTCAGGTATTGAAGGATAATATAGAAGGCATTAATGTATAAGATACATAAGTTCATCATCCCCACGGGAATTGCATCAGACTCCTGCTAGCTGTTTTGGGAGGTAATGTTGTTTAGAAAAACCAAAACTAGAGATCAGAAGAATTAACCTGGGGAAGTATAGAGAAGATCCCTAGATGATCACCACCATTCAACTTAAAGAGTTAGTTCTAAAAGTGGAAAGAACAATCGGTTGGAAAACAAGGCATCTTAAAAAAGTGGCCATTGGGACGAGAGAATATATATTTAGGTACAAAAAGTTATAAGAGTTTCCCAAGGGGATATGTATGGTAGATTCATGGAAACGGAAACCTTTAATAGTTCAATAATAATACCCAACTTATTCTATGACTGCCTGTTTGTCATCAGAGTTGCATATCTGACATTACAACATAAGTTACTGAGTGAGATAACATTGCGTGGACGGTGATACCGTATAAAACATTGAGTTATTCACCAAAGTACTGCGCTTATATATGGGAAATCTTTCCCCAACCTTTCCAAAGAAGAGAGTTTACAAAAGAAAGGAGAAGAAGGATTAGAAGTTTCGAGAAAGGATATAGAAAGAAAGTACAGTGTATCAGGATACATGAGTTTAGGAAAAAAGATCAAGCGTGGGCCTGTGTGTTATCTATATTTAGATTGACATATGTTTTACGTTCGCGAAATTAGTTATACCTCAGGCAAGTATCACAAGGAGCAGAATTGAGATTGTGTTGTTTGACGGTCTTTAGAAGGACAAGTAAGAGCGAGGGAGTTTGGTAAAGGAGGAAGGAGGGAAGAGAAAGAATCGAAAAAAAAAGAATTCCTTGGATGTCACTACAAATGAATAGATTAGGAAAGAAAAAAATCGAAATGGAATAATACGGAACTCCTAAGATCAGAGTTGGAAGGAAAATTAAGAATTTACGGGATTATTGTGTGAAATCGGGTGAAAGATTACAGGATACAGAGATGAGAAGGTAACTCAGAAAGCTGAAAGAGATTAAGGGTATTAGGAAGACAAGGAAAGGTCACACAAAATTTAGTGGAAGTAGTCTCAGAAGGGTGTACCGGCTGATAGATATGTGGAAGATACAGATGGTAGACTATGAACAATCAAGACATGTGGAATCAGATCGTTGAAGAATTAATAGGGGTAATAGATATTGCAAATAGGAGATAGTGAAATAAATTATCAAAAAAAAGAATTTAGAATTATTTTTATGATAGGTAACACTAACATGCGCGTATAACAATTTGTTACCAGGAATAAAATAATTATGAGAAGGGTTTGAAGAAAGGCAGGTGTATTATAGACAAGGAGGGAAGAAGAGAGGTGTGAGTAAAATATGTGTCATGTAGCAAGAACCAAAGACCTCAAGAGAGATTTCGATTCACGGCAGTTACAGAGAGGGTGTGGTTTAGATACATAGTGGATGAAAATACATTAACGGTAGGGGTGAGGTAATGGCGAACATAAATCCGGGTGGAATTAGAAAAAAAATTGAAAACAGAAAAAGTAATACGAAATTGTATTCTGACAATTTTATTGTAGAGCTATACAACATGAATCCGTTTTGTATTTTCAAAAGCGAAATTAAATGGACTATAAGACACTATTAACGAGGGAAGGAAATTAAAGGAATAAAGTGATAAGTTCTTAGATCCAAAAAGAAGTTTAATCTTAATAGATATGTTATGACAGAATTTAGAAGATTAGAAAGAGGACAAAGATTATGAGACTATTGGCCTTGAGATTTCCTGTTATTTTGCGAAGGCCGGTAAAATAGAGGGATGAGTAAATGCACTGTTTAAATTGATTGCCCGCTTAAACCTCATATTCTTAAATTGAATATATATGGACTTTGGAGGCAATCTATGACGCTTGATGCATGAAAAAAATAAATCCAATATATTGAAGTATTTGTTATAAATTAGGTTTTCCCACACAATCTAGATATGTAAGGGAGAAATAAAATTTATCTTGGTGGTACCATCAATTGCTATAATAAGTGTTAAGAAAAGTACGCAGAGAGGAGAAACCCTAGACAGAAATAACGAACCCCCCGAGAGACATTCCAGAAGAAAAGTGCGTATAGCACATATGTGCCAATGCTCACGAGAAAAGGAGTTCGGTAATCATCATCGTGTAAGCATGTGATTAACTTGAAAACATGCCTCAGTGCGGAAGTCGTATTTTGCAGAGCGAGAAAACATTCAGACAGGGATGTTCCAATGGAAGCACCTATTCGCACAGAAATCATAATTCTATTTATATAAAAAAGGTAGGACCCGCCTAGTGTTGGGATTGGATATGAATGCTACTAATAAAGTTTATTGAAACGCGAACCCGACAGCTCTATTCTGCAAAAATGTAATACATGTAGGAAAATGGGGAATGAGGTGGCGACGCACTTTGACTCGTTTAGTTTTATTTCTAGCTGGCTGCGTTGCATGAGCGTATTTTAACACCAGTCTTTTGAAGATCCATCGGCAAGAGAAATGGGGAAATAAAAGCATACATTGAATTGGCAAAGTGATTTAATACTGTCGGACAAATACTGGTTAGGCAATAGATGTTTGTGAATATAATCACTGGGGTAAAGTGGGTGGCACGACAATGTTGGGGAGGATAGAGCTCGATAACAAATTGAAGGGACACTATATTATCCCATCTCTGCAGCCAAAGCAAAAAAAGCCGAAGAACAAGTCACTGCTAGTGCAGTTTCAATTTAAATAACCTCGACAGATTTTATCAATTATACCAGAACAAAAGTGTCTATAAGGACATAGGCAGGGCATTGAGCACTTTTACTATTGAAAGCAAAAAGTTTGACAATCACGCACTAAAAGCCAATCTGGATCACATTCTAAATTTACGTTCCCAGATAGAAGCGCTACTGTGTGAGGTCGGGGGAAAATGTTAGGTTAAGAAGCGGATCAAATTAAATAGTTAGGAGATTTGTTGTTGTCTTTTGGACCAAACAGGGAGTGAGAATTTATTATTTTCGTCCAGTAAAAAACCTACATGCCTCTTTGAACTAAGGCACATCGATCAGTTGGGGACCAATATACGACGGGGGAAAACATGCAAACTAAAAAACCCATGGCCACGCTATGATTTAATATAGCGGCGGAATCGTGGAAGGGGTCAATACGGGGGGTGCAGTGAACATATAAAACATGTTTGAGGAAGAACTCGCTCTCAGATTTCACAAAACAAGAATATCTGTACACGGAAATTTCATCATCGGACAAACAAGGGACTGTCAGTTGAGTTGATATATAAGTGCATATAATCAATGGTATTATCCCACAGGAATTGCATCAGGGACTTCCTTGCTTAGCTTGATATTTTGGTTTGGAGGAGATTACACAGATAATTGTTGAAAAAGAAAGACAGAAATTCGCAGAGAAAGGGAATTAAACCTGGTGTGAAAAACGAGGCAAATATTACATGAGAGAAACTTCTATATAATGAGGCCTCATTTTAAGACAAATCCAAGAAAATTTTTTTTATTGAATTAAACGAGATACCATTCGAGAAGGATAACCATGAGAAAGAAAGGGGTTGAGATAATCAAGTCGAAGAAATGACCGATGTATATCTCATTCTAATTTAAGAACCTGAGAACCTGGGGATAAGTCGGAACTCCAACTAAGTTGAGAAATACCACAAATTGGCCTTAAAAGTTTCTAGAACATGGATATAGGGGACGACCTAATTTTTAAGGTATTGTTTAAAAGGTTTAATCGAGGGCGAGGAATGGTGGCCTATTGACATAACAAACATAAGACAGGAATACATTTAGCTATAATAGCCGTAGTTAGCGGGCAGAAAAAGATCTTCATTAAGATTCAGACACATAGATTTGGAACGCGAGAGTTATATGTTCACGAAAATACAAAGGGTTTCAATCTTTCCAGAAAGTGGATTTTGAACAAAAGGTATAGAGTAAGATATGGAAAGAGGTGGCACGAATAAGAGAAAAAATGGTTGTACTGAAAAACTTATTTAGTATAACATTTATTGTTTGTTTGGTTTTTTAAAATCAGGAACATAGTTAAGTTATAGTTGGAGACATTAAACGAATTAGAGGAGATCCTAAATCATTTGAAAGAAGTTTGAGATTGTGGTAAAAGGAAAAACCCAGACGCATACAAGCTTTTTGAAAAAAGGATTGAAGAGTTATCAAATAGGTGGATAATGTTATGAATTGCAAGAAGAAAGAAATGTGAGGCAGAATTATTCGAACAATAGGGAAAGTTCCCCTTGTTTTGCACTCAATTGGAAGAAAATCAAAAAAATTAGAAGAACGAAAGAATTTATTGATTGTTTTAAGTCTTAGATTGGAGGAAGGAAAAAAAAATGTGTGACAGGGTTTGTAAACAATAATATAAGATGTGTTTTATCTATAGGAAAAAATTATAATTTTTTGTCTAAAATGAATTTGAAGTGGAGTGTTTTTCTTAGTTTTGTGGAGTATCATTATGAAGTTTTGTTATAACAATGGGTACTATTTTAAAAATATTAAAGTATCAATTGGTGAATTAAGGGTTCATATGTGCGATATCTTTGATTATTTTCAGAAATGGTTTTTTTTCAAACAGTATCAAGCGATACCCGTGATGCACTCACTAAACAAAATAGATTCATGAATTGAGTTGTGTGAGTAGAAAGAGATGAGAGTTTTTAGACAAGAGGCCTTTTCTCATTTATCATAACTTATTCGTTGAGAATTTTAACAGCTAAGGGTATGTAAGGCCCATGCAGAACACACTGTTTAGTGGTAGACTTTACATAATCTTACCTCACATTATGGAACTAGTGTATTGTCACAGTTTTTGAATATCATATAAATCATATTGATATTAGATTTAATTCTTTTAAAAAGATTATGTTCTAAACAAACCAGCAGTAATTAAGATATTAATAATATAATTTCTGGCAAATGACAAAAAAACTTCAAACGCTACTGCATCAGTGAAAGAGTAGCAAAAATAGAAAAATAATAAAAATTATATTAAATTTAAAAAATATATTATTTTAACGCAGATTTTGTAAGAGGTTTTAAAGAAGGGAGAGTAAAAATTGATGAACATATGATTGCAAACACAATTTGGCTTTGGAGCTTAATATAACATTTTTGCAATTCCTTATTCATTAGTCCCCACTGCGCCCACGAGCTCACCACAAGTCACACTTACTGGAGTATTACGTGGGGCAAATGGTACCGAGTTGTGAGCTCTTAACTAACATGTCTAAAGAAGCGATTTTATTCCACCTGGGAAGCGTGCTTCAATCAAGCCTTGTGTTAGACCAGGCCACAGTATTTAAAATTATATGGAGAAGGATAAGTACGGATACTTTAATCTTCGAGGCGGGATGTAGTTTGTCTTGACAAATTGATCCGAGTTAGAGATTGTCTTGAACACATAATTTAAGGTGTGGAAAAGAGTGTAGATGTTATTCGAGTATTTTTGTTTAAGTATTAAATAAAGAAATAGGCATTGAATAAAGGAATTAAAAGTATAGTAACATGAGCTCTTATATGTCGTTAGCTTGCCTTCTATAAGAACATAATACACGTCATCTCATGTTCGAGAGATTGTTATTAAGCGAAGAATTTTGTCCTTAGTTCGACACGATTTAACTGAGTGAGCAAATGAAAAAGAGTACTTAGTGTATAGACAATGCTGGCGTATTAGCACAACAACAGTTATAGGAGGCCAATTAGCAATCACCGGAGCGGGCCTGTAGGCAACACAATTTATATAGTTTCCACTAAATGAATAATCAGGCGACAACGGACTTGAAAGGTCCACACTGCGTAAATTTAAAACTTGATATATGCACTCTATAATTAGCAAATTAAATAATTTCGTATTACTGAAGACTTTGAAATTGGACACATGTTTGGGCATTATTGGGTCAAGAAGAAAAATAAGAAAAAACAAAATTAAATAGAAGTCCAACAATCAAATTAATGTTTGTAAAATATTTTTGAACCATTTTGATAGAAAAAATTCAGAAAATATATGTTGCGGGGACTAAGGTAATAAGAATCGTAAAACAGATTTCGGGGAAAAACTGAAATAAACTACAAACTGATTATTCTGATTGAATGATACTAGACCTTTACGAAAGTCTGACTTTGTAAAAACTAGAGAAAGAAGAATACAAATCGACTTTCCCAGACCCCTAAATTTAGATACTGGGAAGAAGAGATGGAAGAAGAACTGTCAATGGGTATAGTAAACGCCAATAGAGGGCAAAAAATGGTAACAGTTCTACTGACCGATGAATCCCGCTACCCGAAACCACTTATTCAAAGACCTTCAGGGTAACGGGATTCAATCTGATTAGTCTTGACGGTTATATGTACGTTTGAAATAAAAAATGGCAGTCGGATTAGCACTTTGGGATCTAAAGGGTCATTTAAATTCTTGCTCGGTGTGAGTGCATTGGAGTCATGTCATTGGAACTATTCCGGTCCGTGAATCCACATCCTATGGGTAATTTTACACCGATGGACACATGACTCTTTGGACGGAGTGCAGAAATTTATCGGTGATTTGCCAATGGGGTTTTGCTGTATATGAATGATATATGAAGTAAATGGGGTTGAAAGATTTAAAATGAAGGAGTTATTTGAAAGTGTATTCTTACCAAGAAAGATTGAAGCACGATTTGGCCGATTATTATCCTCTTTAGCAAATTCAAAGGGGAAGAAAACTATTGTGAATTAAAAGGAGGGAAAGGACACGACTTATTGATTAAACCACTGACGTAGTTATGTCTGGGTGGTTCTGTCATTGCG
Organism: Trachelipus rathkii; assembly: GCA_015478945.1. Taxonomy (NCBI): domain Eukaryota; kingdom Metazoa; phylum Arthropoda; class Malacostraca; order Isopoda; family Trachelipodidae; genus Trachelipus; species Trachelipus rathkii. The sequence goes on along the minus strand of JABUQX010016927.1, from coordinate 14,567 downwards.
ATTTACCCAGTCTGGAAGGTAATGTGGTTATTTAACGGACCCAAAAAGGAAAAATGGGTGAAAACTGAACTTTACTTTTCAAAAAGATTTTTACACAATAGCGATAAAATTAAGGATCGTACATATTATTAAATAGACTGAGGCCGAGAAAAAACGCCTATGAAATTCAGAAGAGACCAGGTACCATTTTTGAGTGGGAGAACAATGCGAGGTGAGGAAAATGAAAATTCAGAGTAGTTGCCCCCACCAAACACTGGGGAAGGCAAATTGAAACAATATTGGTGGGGGAAATACCAATTTACCCCATTTCGTGCCAGAGATGTGAGAGTTGAAATTAAAATCGCGCGCGCGATTAGATCAGAAAACAGAAAAACAGGCGAAATAATGATAGACACTAAATAGATGGCAATATCGACCGACCCAGTTCCCATTTGATGTGTATGCTATATTTTCGTGAGAGACTGTTATTGAAGAAAGAGGCAGATTAATAGACCAAACGTGACAAAAGGTGTAGTTAAGAATGAAGTAGATCTGAAAGTTCATAAGAGAAATTGAGCAGTGAGAGTATGAAGAAGCAAATTGGCTTGAGGGCTGACGGGAACGCAGGACCACAGTTAAATATCCCCAATACTCTGGCATGTAATTAAAAGAGCGATCCTTTATGGGATCGGGGTACTTGAGGCGGAGAAACAAGAATATTGTTAGAAAGACCGAGAGGTGAAATGGTGTAAGATGAATGGTTTTAGACACGAAATCACGCGAGTGGGGGGTGGGAAGGCTTTTGTTAGTAAAATATCGTCCTACGGAAAAACCCTAGAACCTTTAAGCCCCTTGAAGGACATAAGGGATGGCGGGGGCGATGAATCAGCACACAAATATGTGAAGAAAACGCACTTAGGTAACCCCACACCACAGAGCGTGTAGGAAGGAATTAGAACAAAGAAGGAACAATTCCAAAAAAAGAAAGATAAGTACGGAGACGCCCTTTGCAATTATCAACTGGAGATTTACACCAAAAATCCAAAGATGAATGGGAGAGATTAGGAAGAAGTACTTTACCAGGTGAGAATGGCAAACGAAGCCAGACTAGAATAGATTAAATGAGAAACACCTCTTTCTGGAGGACTCGTGTATAAACAAAAAATGAGGGCGATTAGAGAAATGATCACAAGGATTCATAAAAGAACAGCCCCAAATTTGGCCGCACAATAAAAAAAGCCTGGAACGGAGGTAGACCATTGGTGAAATGCGATCTATTCATTCTATTAATTAGTTGGGGGAGAAATGCAAATTCAAAAATGTCTATATTAACATACAGTAGGCCAATGTGGTGTTGATATTACTGCTATTTTCGAAGACGAAATTGGAAACCTTGGTTAAGTTTACTTTAAGGGAATGAATAAGGCAGGTTAGAATTTTTCGAGGGGAACGGAATCTCATTAAGAGAAAAGAGGCGCTGTGGGGAGAAGGACCCACAAAGTACCAATGAAAAATCTTGGTAAGTGGACGCACGTGAATGATTAAAGAGAACGTGATTGACCCCTAGTGACAACAGTCCGCAAAGGGGGAGATGTCAAGAAAGGGGAAGGCCAAAGCTTCGGGGAGCGTTCCAGGGGTCAACGTAAGGAGAACATAGGTTGGAAACAGAAAAATATAGCCGGACTGTTTCTTGAAGCACTCACAAGGTATATTGAAGATGAAGTATAAGGACACACAATCCCAGTTGCGAGAAGCAGAGTACACGTGGCACCAGGGTGATGGCACAGAAGAGTGACAGGAAGTGGAGTGTTACAGAAGGTTATGCGATACGCAATTTATATTTGCTCTAACGAAAACACAGGAGTAAAAGGCAAAATGGAGCAGGAGGAAAAAACAACAAACGAGGTAAAAATGAGTGAAATTGCGCGAGAGAGAGGAAGGCAACACAAGACAAGATGCTGCAGCTTGGTCAAGCCTACACAAGAAATGTGGCAGGACTTGCGGCTGGATAAAACAATACACGACAAATATGAAAAAAAGGGGACGGGAGTTGTGGTATAGTGAATCATTTAAAATAAGCGGCGAAAAACCGAACAAGAAATGGGAAAATAACACAGGAAATGATAAATGAAAGGGAAAATGGAACCTCAAAATTTACGTGACTCACGAGAAGAGTACCTGAGAGATCCTTAAGAGGATATTTTGCCGTGTTGAGGAGAAAGCGAGGAAAAAAAACATGAAAACTACACTTACACTCGAGGGAGGACAACCACAGTCAGTAGTCATTATAAGGCGGCACTATGGTAGAACGCCACCAGAATAAAAAAAGGGGATATATATAAGAGGCAACGAAAATCCAATTTAAAAAATTGTGTAGTATACACAATATTCTGTGCGCAGAGAGCGGCCACGACGTGGGACGAAATGGTATGGTAAACGGGCCAACCACAACATGGCCATGAAGCACCCTCACTATTTTAATCAGACCTATAGGTGTCGAAAAATAAGGTGTCAAAAGATATTATGTGGAAGACAAAACAAGTGAAATGCACAGAATGGAAAAAAGTTAAAGGAAAATAATCGATAAGTGTGTACTGTGTGTCCACAACTGATAGGGTGGGTCCAGGGGTGAAAGATAAATTCCGGTTTTTTTCGAGTGGAACGGGAACAAAACAGCGGTGAATAAGAACCGGAATCCCTTATTGTTGTTCTCTTTCATTGTTGTTGATAATTTGCGGAAGCCAGCGTGGAAGTGGCTTTTCAGAGTTTTTCCGTTTTTTCAATTAAATGTATGTTTTAAAAATATAAAGTTGGGCCATATATATTTCAACTTATTTATTTTGCATTTTTCAAAATATTGTTTGATAACTGGGAAATTAACACAAATATTCCAATTATGATTTATAAATGGTAAATAATTAAGAGTAAAAGGGAACCTAACAACTTTATGGCGGGTCTTTATCTTGGCACAATGATGTTAAGAATATTAGTTAAATAATTATCCATAATGCACAATAACGTGGATTGTTTATCACAAAAGGGATTACACGGGTATGAATGGCTATTAGAGGGGGGGGGGAGGGGCTATAGACTGTCTTGGAACAGGGTGGCAGGTTCTTAGGCGGATGTTTTGTAGACTAATATACATAAACTTACTAAAATTATTAAAACTATTAGTATTGATAAATAGCTATTACATTGAGTATATGTATTACATTATATATATAAAATCAATTTATAAATATTTACTATTTATTATATAATAAAATTAATTTTATATATGATATATATTTTATATATATATATATATATATATTAATATATAATATTAAGATCGATACCATTCTAGACAGACCGGAATGAATATCAGAAAGAAAGTTATGAAACTTACATAGTAGAGTATAGAAAGAGCTATGAGAGATGGCTCTGTTTTATAGTGGGAATTTTGACAAATAAAAGGTGAAAAGTTCAATTATATTATTTTTAATGGTGATGTATGATAAAAATATTAAAAAATAAGTAGTATCAATGTGAACGGTGAGGGGGTTTAGTAAATTGTTAAGAACATTGAAATAATATATTAAGTAGAATTAAAATTAATATGCTATTGGTTAATATGAAATCGGAGGGAGTCGCAAAAATTAATAAGGTGTAAAAAGTTTATATTTTCGAAATTAAAATAAGGGAAGGGGGATGAAGCTAAAATGGATAAGTAGTAAAGAATTATGAAGTAGTGCTAAATTTACAGTAAAGAAATAATCAATATATTATTAGATTAAGACATATTTATTTGTTGTCGTTATTCAGGAGAGATATTGTAACTATACACAACCTTTCGTAAAATGCCAAAAAATATTACTGAAGGAAAGTTTCTAAACGTTTAAATCCCACTTGGACTTACACACCACACCCATATGCTTACCCCGGTGAAGTAAAAGTACCCCAAGTACAAAATAACTACGAATGAGGCCACGGTAAGAACGAAATGTTTCACTTAGTTGTTCGGACTTCTTGATGCCGGTTTACATTGAACATACTCTTTCCTGTGGCTTATTTGAGACTATTATCTGATCATTATTTGAGAACAATAGCTATTTCATTGCAACTTGGGGTAGAATTTGGCTTCATTTGAAAAAAAACAGATATGTCTGAAGTTGAGAGTACAGGTGGAAATCAAAGCACAAGGCTTCAATTCATTAATAAATATTATTTGTATGATATTCCTGATATGTCAGCGCTGAGACTAATAGAGTCAGTTTATTTAATATAGGTTTTCTAGATACCTCTTTACTTCTCACACAGCCGTTAGAGAAGTGATCTAAAGTGGTAATAAAGAGTGAGATGAGATGTTGGAAAGTGAGTTATAATCGTGATATTGAGATATGCCTTGGAATCATGACGATTGGTTCTGAATTACACGAGAGGAGCTAAATTGCAGCGTGGCAGTGGCATTTCTTTAAGGAAGGGGCGATAATTAAAATATATTGCTTTAGCACTATAGTATGAAATATTAATGCATTGGCAAAGAGAAGTTGGACATAGAAATAATTATTGAAAGACTTATTTGAGAACATGCATATTCATGAGGCTTTATTAATTATTTTTACGAGTGTAGGGTAGAACACACCAATATTGTTAGAAGGCAGAACTTACACGGTTTATAAAAGGACATGTGTAAGAGAAGTATTGTACAGGTACTTTTCATTAGTGCCTTGGTCGTTCACGGTGAACAGTACCCATTGTAATTGCTCTGGACTTGAACATATTCGCATGATTCAGATCAATATGTTCCTCTCGCCTTTTTCAGTCCTTGCGCAAAAAAACGGCAATTAAATATATTTCCGAGAGCTAACAGGGTTACGATTTGCCCATCTATGTGTATTACATAGAAGTTGGTCGACAAATAAATCTTGACGCCACTTAAAGGTGTTTTATACACATTCATCGACCCACCCCACGGGTTTAGTGTTATTCTTTATATGTAGCGGTTCTTCTGTTATACATTGGCGAACAGATAGACAAAGTGAATTTAGAAAGGCAGGCGTTTTATGAGGAAAGGTTAATTAGTAGTGTTTAGTGCAAGATGCGTTTTGAAAGGGGAGGCGGTGGTGCACTATTCGCTCGCTGCGGGGAGAGCATTTAGAAATATACATGTTCCTAGTAGAGTACAGTAAGCTGTGATGGGAGCACACGCACGCGAGAGGTCACGTGGAGCGAAGCCTATTGTGTTAGCAGTAAAGTAGTGCGAGTTGATGTGTTAGTAAGCGGGATGAACGTGGTGGCAGAGTGTTCGGTTACCCAATGGGGGAGGAACTGTGGTGATTCAGAAGCGACTTAATTGAGATATATTAGGCATGACAAGGAGGTCGGAACCCAGGTAAAGTGGGCTTTGTGAAACCTGAACATGAGACAGGGCAATCAATTTGAGTAAACCAGAAAAGACAGGTTGAGTAAAAAAGGGAAAAAAGGGCAGGCCAAAGCGAGTATAAATATTAAGAATTAAGGGCGCACGATACGAGAGGAGTTACCACCATGCAAAATTTAATGGATCTAGGCGAGATGAAATTAATCAAAATTCCGGAGAGAGAAAGGATCTTGGGAGAAATGCAGTTGATGAAGGGTGCGGTGAAGGGAGGGGAACCTTAAAAATACGGAGGGAGGATTGGTGAATGAAGTGTGCGGCGGTCACGAAAGGATATCACCTGGCACCAGTTATTCGTGTAATTAAGGGAAGGAAGGGTGCAAAAAAAATAACCCAAAAAAGGGCTGAAATTAACAGTACACACAAGAGAACACACAACTTCGAGAACCAAGGAAAAAAAAAATAAGAAGATATGTATGAGAAAGATACGGATTGGAAAAGACAGAATGGAAGCAAATGACGCTTTGGAACACTCTGTAACAATAAAGAAGAAGTCTACCAAAATCGGGGAACATGGGCATAAAACGGACTCCGTCCAGCGGGTAACCACCAACAGATAATTAGAGAATGAAAAAAAGGTGAAATGGAGAGGAAAAAACGTGATCAATGGATTATGTAGTACACTAAGAAAATTAAAGAAAGCGCGAAATAATAGGTTAAGTAGCAAAAGACTCGACCTGTGAAATAAATACATTGGCATTCCCAACGTTACCTAAAGAACCTTCAGTCTTCACTTACTGTTTACGTCTAATGATGATATGAGGGCTGAATAAAAAATTGCAAGTCGACGCTGAAAAAGGGTCCTATTTAATCTTATCGGTGGAGTAGGTGTCATTGAACCTATACTGCCTGTTCAGTAATCATTCGCGGATAGTGTGCATTTGGTTCCAAGTTTGAAGCCCAGCAGAATGGGAATTTTTGATGAATGAAGTGGGTATGGGTAAGAGAAAATGGACAGCGAACAACCTTATTCAAATCATAAAATAAATAATAGAATAATAAAACACGGGGGAGGCAGGGGATAATTAAAAAACGAAGTAAAACTGAAAGGAAACTTTTACTTATGCCAAAAAGATTTTTACCACAATATAAAAATGTTGTACAATAAAACAAGGGAGGAAAAACTCTATGAAAATCATAGAGGACGGTGAAATTGATGAGACCTCGTGGATTATGAATATCAATCCAACGGTATTCTGGGGAGAGTGAAATAATCCCTCAGGCGATTAATTCAGAAAAACAGAAAATAATCAGCGAAATAATATAGACAATGATATTCAACCCAGCGTTGATGTGTTTGAGATAGGGAGAAAAGGATAGCATCTAGAATTAAACTCCCGAAAAGATATGATTTGAAAAAAGAGTTAAATGGAGATGAAATGAAATGAGATGGCTAGGCGAAGTGGGGCACTAAAACCATGGTACCTAAAAAAAAAGAAAGAAATAAAAGAGAGCATGATAATGCAGAACAATAAGGAAAAAGATGTAAAATAAACCAAGTGGAAATATCAAGAAACGTACTGGTGGAAAAGGAAAAATAGGGACAGGGGAGAAGAGAAAAAATCATGTGAAGTGCTGCCTCTAGGGGAGTTTGGAAATATACTCCTGAAAAATCCAGAAAAACAGCAACGGTGTTACCCACCAGACTGGAGATTCATAGATTCTAACGGACCAAAGTTATCCCATAAGAATGAAGAAAGAAGTAGTTTCTGCACAAACAATTAAACGCCCCGAAAGCATTTCCCCAACGGAATCATTTCCAAAACATTGACAAATGATGAAGTTCGGGATTCCCGAAAAACCAAGGACACTAAAAATCAGCCTATTGAAAACAAACATTAAGAATGATTCCAAGGATTTAAAAATCGCCCGCAATTAAAAAAGGCCGAAAGAGGGAAGACCCCATTGTAATGGCGGGCCACTCTATTTTATCTTTTATGAATGATGACCAATCAAATCAAAAGGTGTTTGTATTATGAAGCTTACCCAATTCGACGAGCTGTATGGCTTGGGCTTGTTATTTCCTTTGGAATTCAAGTAGGAGTTCAGGACGGGATTTCTATAACCAATGGAAAAGATGCCTTTGAGTTTGATGATATACAATTTAAAAACTTGTCGTTGTGATTATAAATAGACTTGATCCTTAACTTGTTCGGATCCCAATAAATGATGGGCAACTGTGTGGGATCCTTTCCAGTTGTCAACTAGAGACAAAGAACATAAATATCCGCTTGGTGGCCATCACAAAAAATATATAACCTAACCAGCCCGTCCCATATTACCAACTTTCCACCCAGGGGTTATTTGTAGTTAGCACAGTAATAGTTACAGTATTAATTGTGTTTGTCAGTATTATTAAATTCACAAACACGAGTTTATATCAAAGAATGAAACTAATACCTACATCTTAAGAGATCCCACAACAGGCAAAATATATAACAAGTGCAACCGGAGAATGCGCCAAATTATCTCAGTGTTCTTTTCAAGCCACATGACTGGCACCAAGAAAATAAAAAACCATGCCACTATCGATAGTTACTCTTCTGGCTATGAATAAAACATTTAATCAACCAGAAAGTACGGGGGAGGAAGGGAAAAGAACATGGTAATTGAAATAAAACATGAAATTGAAAAGAACAATAAAATGGAATAAAATATTAAGCCAAAAAATATAAGCCAAAGCAAATATAATAAATAATTTTATTATTTCCTGACCAAGCGAAAGGGAAATCAGAAAAAAACTAAAAAAACTATATGGAAGACCCCAACCCATCAAAGCATATGATAAAGGATTGAACCTTCAACCAGTATTATTTAAAATAAAAAATATATGGAAAAAGTAAAACCCATCTTGAAAAAAAAATTTTGAACAAACATTAACTCAGGGGCTTCCACCTTATATGAGAAAAATTGATAAAGTAATATACACAAGCCAAAAAAAATTGTCCCAAATTAGAGCCATATTTTTGATTTTAAAAAATTCAACGCAATACGAAACAACCTTTTGGTTCCATGGAAATTCCGCACAAATTTGAAACAGTACATATCGACATCGAGGGACCATTACCTCCATCCTTTTTTATCAATACTTCAACTCAAGTCTTCAGATTTCTTCTCACCTGCATCGACAAGAGCACTAAGTGGACAGAAGCAATTCCTCTAGTGAATGCGACTTCAAAATCTGGGTATTTGCTTTAGTGCAATGTATGTCAAGATATGGAATTCCTCTCTATGGAACCTCAGATATAGGATCACAGTTTGAAGGAGAATTTTTCACCTAACTATGAAAGCAGATTGGATTTCATAGACTCCAAACCAGCGCTTACTACCCTTCAGCAAATGACCAGATCGAAAGGTTTCATCTATCGCTGAAGAGTGCTACTATGGCTCGGAAACAAAACTGGCTACCATCTTTTCCAGTCATCATCCTAAGCCTTCGTTGCATTCCTGATGACTCCTGATGACTAGACTAGTGTCTAGGCGCAACCCAGTGAGTAGGGCGCGTTTTAAGTAATTCAGTGACTTTAGTGTATAAAATTTAATTAAGTGTAAGAATGTGCTCAACTTTTATATATAGTGCTGCTCTCAAAGTGTTAATATTATATAGATTAAAAGAATTGTTTGAAAAAAAACTTAAAATGTTAGACTTTAAAAGTAAGTTTTGACTAATAAAAAAAGAAAAAGAAAAATGGAATTCAGAGATAGAAATATTAATAATAATAATAATGGAGTAACCGGAAAAATATCCGTTTGTCTTTTAGAATTTCTTCAAACACTTAAAAAACAGAGATTCTGGCAACGACCATATGAAAATAATCAAAATATTTATGGCTCACATGTACCAACTGTATTTTCGACAGTTACCACTTCTTCATCCCTCCAGTACACCATCTTACAGTCCTGCCAAACTTCAAACCTGTACCCATATTTTTCACAAGTCGATCGCATTCGGAAGAGTCTCGAAGGACCTGATTTTTGCTCTTACAAGGTTCTTCAACGGATGGATCGATTCTACAAGATTCAACATCCTGATGTCCTGATGGAGGGACGAATGTTGTTTCCATTGGTCGTTTGAAGACTACCGTACTCCCTTTGACTCCCATATGGTTCCTCAATCGGATGATGATTCGCCTTCAGAGATGGCTCCTCAGTAGGATGATGATTCG
>JABUQX010016926.1:27500-36167 GCA_015478945.1 Trachelipus rathkii | reverse complement strand
GGCTGAAGGAGTTAGGAAATGTTTTCAATTGTAGAAAGCAAGTAAATAATTTTTACATCTAGTGCTACAGATACAGTATAGGTTGTTCTTACAAAATATTAAATCTTAGTTGAAGTTGAAAAAGCTGTTTTAAGTCATATAGTATTAATATAGTAGAAACATTGACAGAATTTAGTACCAGAGGATAAGGGTACACACATATAAAGAAAAATAAAATAAAGGAAAAGAACATCCTTCAATTAAAAAAAACGCAGGCAATGCCCGTATAATTAATAATACACTTCCAATCCTAATGACTAATTATAATATAGCTAGTATGTGTAAGAATAGTAGTATTTAAATTATTAATTGATGAAACTAAATTAAAATCAAATAGTAATAGAATAATAGTTAATTATTGAATGGGCAATGTTAATAATAACTGGTTAATATAATAATAATAATTATAATAGAAAATAAATAATAATAATAATAATAATAATAATAATAATAAATAATTAATAATAATAATATAATTAAATAAATGAGATAATAATAATAATAATAATATATCGAATAATAATAAATAATAAATTAAGCGAAAATAAACATCTCCCACACCATTGTGCCGGTTCAATATTTTCAAAACAAATATGAGAAATGCAAATGAGGGAAAAACACCCTTCTTTTCAAAAACCAAAACACAAACACACCAACACACACACACCACAGCAACTCCCTTCACACTACAACCACAACACACAAACACCACACACACACAACACACACACCACTACACACACATCATAATTTACACATCTATACAGATACATTACACAAGTAAATACAACCTGAATAAAACACACACAACACACAACACACACACACCACAGCCACACACACAACAAACACACCCACACAAGCACACACATACGCACACACAACACCGCCAGACAAACAAACGCTCCCCCCTAAACAAGCACAAACACACATACACATGTATAGTCGTTTTGCTGCAATGAACTTAAAAGGAAAAATTAAACTAATTGAAAACAAACCTACTTTATTAATAATTAATAATATAAAAATAATAAATAATAATAATAATTAATAATAATAAGTATAAATATAATAATAAGTGAATAATAATAAATTCAATAGATAAATAAAATAATAATAATAATTTATTTATATAATAAAGCAAAATTATTTTACTATATATATAGATAATAGTTATATATATATTATAAGATATAATATATAATATTACTATATATTATAATAATTATATATATATATATATATATTATAATATTAGATGCTAAAAATATGAATTGTATAATGTATTATAGGTATATACTATTTATATATTATATATATTATTATATTATCATATATTATTATATATAGCTATATATACATATATATTATATATATACATATAAGAATATAATATATAATATTAATATATATATATATATTGATATTATATATATATATAATATTATATATATAGTATTTAGTAAATATATATATATATATATATATATATATATATTATATATAATATATAGATAATATTATAAGTATAATATATAATCAAAATCACTTATATATATGGTATAAATTATATATATATATGTCACATACTATGACCTTACCCCAACTTACTATATATATATATATATAATAATATATATACTATATATATATAATTACTATAAATATATACTATCTATAATATATAGTATTATAAATATATAACTATATATATATCAAATTGCCTATTCCAAAGCTTACTGTGTTATAGCCTACTATGTATTGTGCCTGCTCTCAAAAACTAACCCTGTTTCCATTTCATACCGTACAGTTTACACAATCTAAATCAAATACAACTTCACATTTCATTATCCTTTTCGTTTCTAAAAGTTTTACACAGGTCTGCGAAACCGAAATAATAACACTGATGTGAGTCAGAGATGACTCTAGGGCAATAATTATAACAAACTGCTTCTTCCTTATTATTATCTTTTCAAGACAGAGAAACTTTTATGGTTGATGTTTTATAAACAAATATCTCGAAAACATGTCAAATCTTTCAGCAATAAAAAAAATTAATATCGCAAACATCAAGCATAACATTACATCTACTGTACCACGCACCCAAAAAGCTTAACTTTGATCGTCTTGAGAAATAGGAGTACTATGATTATTTGACACTTTATTATTCTCCATAATTTTTATTATTAAACTTTTGCGATTTAGGGCTTCTCCTGGGTTCTCTTCATTCAGGCAAGCTTTACAGAAGGCTAAAGGCCTGAGGAGTTACTCTTCACAACTTCATATTCACACCATCTTCAGTCTGCTTTTACGAAGAGTAAAGGCTCTAGGCATAACTTTCACAATCGCTTCACTCACACACACATCTTCACCGTCTACGTTTCATATAAAAGCTGTTCTGTTTACACTTAATACATGAAAAACTACAAACCTGACTGTGGTGCGGCGCCAACATATGAACACAATTGTTGCCCATTGAAGACGAAAATTGAAGGCATAGAATTTCTCGTCTCACCAACTCTCTCCACTCTCATCAAAACTCGCTTCGATACTCTCTAACTCGCCATTCCAAAAAGTTGAATGAACTCCCTATCTACCACGTTACGTGAGAAAAGCGACATGGTCTTGGAACACTATCCCAACCCCATCGATACTCCTCTGACCCTCCTACCATCCTTCCTCCTACCTCGCCGCCGTGCCGACGCCCGCCCCTTCCTATCCTTCCCTATTCCTCCTTCCCGTTCCCATTTCTCCCTACTTCCTCCTCCTCCTCCTTCCTCCTACCTTGCCCTCGACACCCACAACACCGAAGAATGAACCGTCTCTAACCTCCCCACTCATGTGGATGGCTCAGCCAACCACTCTTTTTCAACATACACACATCTACCTATCTCTAACCAGCATTTTTTCACTAACCCGTTCTTCATCTTTCCCTATAGGATTTATCACCTAGAAAACCTTAAAGTGCTTGTATATGGGAAAAATAGATTTCGCAATTTCACTGAGGCCGGTCAAATGTCAAAGGGCGCTTGCCTCATTACGAAGAGGTCAGTGAGTGAAGTCAAGCATTGTCGAGGCTCATAAATACTATATCACTATATATAATATAATATATATAATATATACTTATATATATATATATATAAATATATATTAAATATGTATATATAGAGCTATATATAATGAATTTATACCTATATATATTATGATTATAAGTATTATATGACTATAGTATATATACTATACACCTGAAAATAAATGTTTTATCTGATAATATATATATATATATATATCTATATATAATTATATAATACTTTAATATTATATACTAACATAATATATAAAAAACTATTAATCATGAGATAATATAATAAATTAATAATATATAATAATTAAATACATAATATAATCATCTCCTAATATACTAATACACACAATATTAATATCATATTATCATCACTATACCGTAACTTATTATATTACATATATATATATATAATTATTATTATATTATAAAATGAAAGACTACTCTGAATTCCAATCTTGTGAACTAATTTTTTCTCACAATGAACAGATAATAAATTTCAGATCTCGTTATATCTTGCTTCACTTTACAATATTTTTGTTATTTTTCTTCTTATCAAGGATGAATTGGACTGCTTAACCTCCATATAATATTCTCGCTCTCTTTACTTTGCGAATGCTTTAATTAAATACAGAGAAGAAACAATAAATACAATATTCACTATAAGTTAATGGATAGCGTAAAAGATGACCTCTAAATTCAAACTGATTAATTCAACTGTGGAAACAAAAAAATTATCGTTTTTAAAAGGAGATTCTATCTAAATCAATTATTGCATCACACACCTTTATTCTTTTCTTTGTCTGTCTTTACTTACTATCCATTTGTTTCGTTCAGTTTTGCAGGTATGAAAAGTGTGGAATCTAACTAACGGTTGGAGATGTCAGCATACAAATGCCAGACAACAAATTCATGCATAATAATATCATATATATATAATATAATATACTATATATATATATATATATATATATATAATACAATATATTATATATATATAAATATATAATATATATATATATATATATAATATTATACTATCATATATAAATATATATATATATATATATATATATATACTATAATATATATATATACGCTATATATATATATTAAAGTATATAGTATATAATAAATATATATTATATATAAATACTTATAATATATCTATATATAAATATTATTATATTAATATATATAAATATAATTTATATAATATAAATATATATAATATATATATATATATATACTATACTATAAGTCTATCCATATATATAATATATAATATATATATATATATATATTAAATTCATATATTATACTATATATATATATAATATACTTATTTATATAATATTATAACATATATATAATATACGTATTACTTATATATATATATATATATATATATATTATATATATATATATATTATAATATATATATTAGCGTTAGGTTTAGGTTAGGTTAGGTTAGGGCTTACGGTATAGTCTAGGTATAGGTTATAGGTTAGTTAGGATTAAGGATTAGGTTAGGCCTTTTCATCCACCCAGCAGCAAGATGGCTTTCGAATGATCGATTAGTTAATTATATACCCCATCGTTTTTTTTAAAACTTTGCTAAGTGAACAATGGATGATTCTATACCGACCTTATGATATAGACTGGTGTGAGAGTAAAAAAATCGATAAAACCATTTGAAATATATTTTATTAATTGAAACGTTAAAATCGGAACCGTCACACTTTAACAATCCGTTTACTATTATTATATAAAAATAACCACTAAATATAAATTCCGCGACCCTCGTCTATTCATATCGAAGCTTAAATTTATTTTTGAATGATTCACTACATATAAGAAGCTGCCTCAACCTTGATCTGATCGGAGAAACTTGTTTTACGTACTAGAGCCTGCCTAAAATGTGATGATGGAGGTGCCACAATTTCAGATAAAAAAAATTAAAGCAAATAAGTACGATTCTCACTTGGCCGATGCATAACCTGGTCAACAATTACGGATTATGAAGATAAGAAGCAGTCAAAACATTTTATAAATGTCATCGGAACTATTTATAATAACATCACCTTATTAACACGTAAAAGGAGATCAATAAAAACGTTAGTATGTAGAGAACTGTGTGCTATCAATTATACTAATATAATGAAAACGAAGTATATCTCGACTACTAATATGTAATAGAAACTACAGTTATAACACCATACTAGAAAATGGAAAACTAACTAACTAGCATGTGTGGCATACTCACTTTCTTAGTTTGATTATTCGATGGCAAAATGCTTCTTAAATTCACCGACATGACAGACGTAATTCGATTATCACATGTGCAGTAAACGAACACTTAAAAGAGGCTTAACAAAACTATCTACCTCTCAACAAGGATCATTATAAACAGTAATTGCTACACTAAACTTGTTCATTGCTATTTCTCATAATCTACATTTCTACGTTTTCAGTAAACCTCACACACACTCCATATACCACGCAACCCTAGTAAACGACAATGAATCAATGTTGAAAAATGATTTAAAAGCACAACTATAAACAGCCAAGCCACACCCCCGTACAACAAGGGACCATAGGCAAGCGTACCAGAAAATCAGAATATTATAACCTCTACAGGGCTAATCCAAGAGTAAATATTGTAACATCCAAAAAACCATACACACTAAATCCTGGTAATATTTTAATACATACTAACAGCAGACAATTTTACTCTCATGACAATTTTTCTAATCACAGTTTTATGTACACTCAGGTGTCGTTTATTTTCGAACCTCAAACACACTTGTTACAACCCTATTATACCGAGAAACTGAGTATTAATGATATACAACTATAGTTGACAAGCTTCCACAATACTACAAAAATAGTACCCCTAATTTCAGACCCTTATTAAAGCTATTTCCACAAACCCCACTAACACCAAGGGAAAGAACAGATTAATCACAACATAAACGAACCTATCCTTTAACATGATACGAAGCGATTAAGAAGATGGCCTTAAATATCACCTGTGTCCATACATATACATATCCAACTATACGTGTTAATTATTCACACGCACTCTCCACTCAATCGTAGCAAGGGAAACATATGTTTCTTTCAGGTTTCGCCAGGAAGATTATAGCACCTAATTCTCTAAACAATAGATATTATCACCGATCTAAAATACAGCAGACATAAAAAAGGTAACATTTTAACACTAAACACATTACTAATAAAGAAAGATAATCAATCAACATAAATCGCATACATGCATACTGATCAAATCTTCACAACCATTATTCATTTTCCATGATTAATGAAATTTATCTAATAAATAATAATCAATAATAATTAATACATAATTAAATAATAATAAATTAATATTAAATAATCAAATAATAATAATAATAATAATGAAATATATCTCAAAACTTCAAAAGAATAATGCTCTAATAAACATTAAATTAGTTCCAGATTTTGTTGTTCAACGAAAAAAATTCTCAATAATAACTCATTATCTCAATTTATTCCATAATTTAGATTAATAATATAATTAATAACTAACCAAATAAGTAATAATATAATAATAATAAATCTGTTGAATGATCAGTGAGGACATAGGATTATGACTAGAGAATTTTTTTTTTTTTAGCAACACTCAGTTCTGTACTATTATTCTTAAATTTGACTTCAATGTTGTTAGCAAATTTATTGGCATATTGTTTAATAATACTTTATATAATATTATATATATTGAAATATATGTAATATAATAATATGACTTATACTATTTAATATATAATATATTAAGATAAGGCCTGATATAGATATATATACATATACATAGTAGTAATCTACTACAATAAATCTAACAACTACCTTAAGTCGGGAAGATATATAAACAAATATAATAGTGATTATATAAAATGACATACTTAATACCCCATAACAAGCATATATACCAACGCACACTAACCTGCCGTACTGTACTAGTGAGTCTCATATATATATAAGACTAATACCATACCGATATACAACTAAGTATAATACTATTCACTACTGACTATAAACACTATATCGCACTCATACCTATTCATAATACTACTTTAATTCATACATAGTACTACTAATATCATACATTCCATATCTAGTGATGGCGACGATGTCACTAGAACACATTGCCGATGCACATCATTCTGACCGATGCCCCACATTATCAGATGAAATCTGCATTCGCACGATTGATCGCAATGGCCCGATGAACAGATGACACAAGATTGACGAACATTTGACTTTCGAACAAAACGTCATATCTACTTTAAAAACCAGATTTTCTTCAGTACCTCCTAACTCTTTCTCGCTCTCACTCTCTCTCTCTTAATATGACCTATATAAAAACAATACATACATATATTAAAAATACAATAATTTATCACATACTAAAGAGTCACTAATTTGAGAAATTTAGCAAAAAAAAAAAACTATATATGTCATAACGTATATATATATATAAGTTATTTTATTTACTTTATATAAACTACTTATAGGATATACAAAAGGAATCGAGCCCTGGAAATTCAGAAATCAAATCGCATCTGGTGTGAAAGTTATTTATTCTATCATCAAACCTGTTAAGCTTAATAATAATAATCCATAATAATAATCAATAATAATAATAAAATATGTCTTTTACGCGATTTTTTTGGTATGTGAAGCATTTAAATATTTAAGTTCTTTCTATGCTAGCGATTAAAACGCGGCACTTTTGACGCCTTTTTAACGAAAGTAATAATAGATCAATGAATGGTACATTATTTCATCTATATGGGGTCACCTTAATTATGAAAAAATCCATTCCTTAAAAACTCAACTTCTCCATGTCTTCCTCTCAAACACACCTCTCAGCTTTCCTATCTTCTTCGACGGCTCTTCCGTCTCACCTGCGGACAAGATAAACATTCTTGGTCCGAGCATAAACAGTAAGCTATCTTATCAACCTCATATCACAATAGTTGGTGAGGCGGCCTAAAAAAAAACTGAGAGTTCTGTTCAGGTTGCGGGAATTTTTTTCTTCCGAATCGTTAATATAATTATACAAGGATCTTGTACGCCCTTGTATGGAGTACTGCTCCCCCATTTGGGGGAGGTACGGTTCCACAGTTCTTTTGGAAAGGGTTGAGTCAAAGGTGAAAAAATTGATAAACTGTCCCCTACTTTTAAACCCTCTTGACCCTCTACCTCTGCGACGTGACGTTGGTGCACTATCTCTTTACTATAGGTACTACTACAGCAGGTGTTAGAGGAAGTTGACCTCTGGCATTCCATCTCCATTGCGTTGCACTCGCTACACAAAGGGTGCCCTTCTTTCTCATATTTTATGTTTGAATTTTGGTAACCCCAGGATTCTTCGTTGTGGTGCCTCCTTCTTTCCAGCCATCTCTCTTCTGTGGAACTCCCTACCTTCATCTTTTTTTCCTGCTGCATTTATTCTCCCTCTTTTTAAGGCCTCCCCTTCTGCTCTCATTTCAGAGATTTGT
>JABUQX010016926.1:7500-10000 GCA_015478945.1 Trachelipus rathkii | reverse complement strand
TTCTCTCGGCCGTACAGGAAACAACAAAGAACAACCCTCTCTCCAAAAGTGATGTATCTAGCTCTAAACTCTATAAAGTATTAAATAGAATTGATAATAAATTATACATATTAGATATAGCGGGTCCGAGATCGACCTGATCAGTGCTAGCCCCATTCATAGGTCGAAGCGGCCACTAGAGCATATTTTAGCAGCCAATGGCACCAAAATCAATGTTTATGACTATATTAATGTAAATTTAGACATAGGATTGAATAAAATATATACTCACAAATTTTATATTGCTGATGTGTAAAACTAAACATATTAGGTATCACTTTTTTGAAATATTTTGGGTTTGGGATAGATTTTAAGAAAGATTTATTGATTTTAGACCAATACCAATCATAACCGTCATTGTTAGACCGATCACTCCATAACCTCTTTAAATATAAATGCTCTTTCTCATGATCTTTTTGATGACTCTCCTTAAAAACTCACCCCACATGCCTTTTTAGTGTAAAGTTAGTCTTGAAAGGATTTTAATGCTTCAATAGATATAAAGTTATTTTTTAATTCCATATTTTAGGAAAATAATCATTTAGAGATAAACAACGCGAAAGAGATGGGATGAAATATTTGATGAAGTATGGGGGACGAGAAATGGCGGACATAAGAGAGAAGGAGCTTGAACTGGGAGACAGAATTGGGGGAGGAAAGGAAAAAAGCAGGGAATATACCAGAAGGATATTGAGGGACGTTGTGCAAGCGTGCTTACCCATAATAAACAACATAAAAGTTTCACCGAAAAGATCCTGCAGTGACGAATTTCCACACCAACTGTACAACGCCACGAAAGTTGATTGAATCATTTTGGTTCGGCCAGGGTGTATTGAAAAGAGCAAATGAACTTGGTCAACGCCCTTTAGTGTTTATAGAATAAAGGGGGGGAAGTTAGACTGGTGACAGATTTTAGAGAGCTTAATAAAGAACAGGGGTTAGATATCTGCGGCCTTCCTATCATATTCCATGCCAATCTTCGCGTTGGATAGTCACAAAATCAATTACCTAAGGACAAACTTTACGAACGGCTTTTACAATTTACCTTTACATCCTGATTGCCAGAAGTACTTTGCAATCACTAGTAACCTCGGAACGTTCATATATACGTCCTGCCCAAGGAGCATTAACTATTCGCCTGCGGCATTTCAAAGAATGGTAAATATATTACTATCTGACTTAAAAAATTGTCACGTATATATTGACGACATTTTGTTATTCTCAGAAACCGCTGAAGAGCATGAAAGACTCGTTGAAAGTGTTTTAAAAATAAATTATTTATCTATCAGTATTAATGAAAAAGAGCCAGATTTGGAGTCTCTGAATTGGCAATTCTAGGCTTCATAATTAAATCTGAAGGTGATAGAGCGAAACACACGAGAAGGTGGTGAGATCCTAACTCTATAAGAAACCGCATAATATTAGAGAGATGAGAGGGTTAATTGGAAAATTATCCTTCTATAGAAGATAATTATGCTACCATGCCTTGGGGCCGATATAATGAGTCCATTAACAGGGACCTATTTGTGTTTAAAGGGGAAATCGTTATTCCAGAAAGAAAATATTTGGGAATGGAAAAGTCATGAGAAGGCTTTTTACGCTGTTCCAGACGCCATAAGAAACGCAAGATGTGCTGGCTTTACCCAGGTACTATCCAGCCCATAAAAATTTTCATCACATGCCGTCCACAACTGCATTGGCGGGAGTGATTCTTTGGGATTGATCAAGACAGCCGCCCTTATGCTTTCTATTCATCCACCCAATCGCCTACTGAGAAAAGATTAATGATGATATAAGTAAACAATTGTTAATACTAACAAAATGTTTAAACAAATTCGTGGTCTATTGGTGGGCGCTAAGATCACTATATTCAACATATAAAAGAATTGAAACTTTAATAACAGAACAAATTGACATGTTAAACAAAACGCAAACAAGTCCGTCAATTTAACTTTACTAAGCTCGCTATAAATGTTCATTTTCAAATTAATTACTATTAAAAACCAACCCGCTAAGTGAATATATTAATTAAAAAATAATCCAAATTTTTAAATATCGGACGAACAAACATACAAAAAAAAGAGACGTGAAAAAAAATGTATGGGAAAGTCATTCATAGGCCATTTAAATTCTACAAATATTACTATAAGGGAAGGCCATAAAAATAGTTGCCGTAAAGTTGTAGAAAATAGTATACAAACCACGCAGACCTTTAACCAACCGCAGATGTTACCCGAGACACGTGTCGTGGCAGAACGGAATTTACTAGCCAGGTACGAAAGGGAAAAAGTCGAAAGAGAAAGGGAAAATGATGATAAAAGAGAGAATAGAGAAATATTGGAAGAAATAACAGTAAACCTGATATCTGAATGTAATAAGCGTAATAAGTTAGTTATAGATAGATTTTTAAAAAGTATTGATTACAAAAATATAAGCGAAAAACAAAAAGAAGATACATTTA
>JABUQX010016925.1:0-33586 GCA_015478945.1 Trachelipus rathkii | reverse complement strand
CTTGAAATTGAATCCTGCTTGAACCTCGGGATTGCTTCGGTACCACTGAAACGAGTTAAGCCGGTCAATCTCCGTGGAATGAACAGGTTTATCTAATCTCAACTAAATTTTTTCTCCCCAAACCATGGTTCGATGGAGCCTGCTTTTCGCCCCCCCCCCCCGGGGGGGGAGCCTTCAGGAGAGAGACATTGCGTATCGGCCATGAAAACTTCTCGTTATCGTACTTCATCTTACTAATTTATCAATTCTGCCGAAAATGTTGGCAGAGATACTATTCGACAGGCTCAAAACGCGTTTCACTTAAAAGACAATTGCCGCACACACGCTTGGTATCTCCTACTCGATAAAAATTTTTTTGGCTCTTGCCAAAAACACTTCTCTAACAACTACCTACAGAATGTAAATCTGTCCTTTCCTCGCCTTAATCGCCTCTGACGACTTCTGGTAGCTAAACTTTCCTTCTGAAAAGGTCAATCGTCATCGCGCCTCCTTCTTTTCATCTAACTCTACTGGACCCCGATTCTTGGCATCGTTCTTCCTGAAGCTCCTTCTACCTCTCAGGTTTCCCATATTGTCTTGCCTGTGTCACACACGGATCCGTGTCCATGAGATCCTGAGATCTATGAACCCCAGGAAGGCTAGTGGCCCGGATGCCATTGCTACCCGTGTTTTGAGGGAGTGCTTCTGAGCTGGCACCTGATCTCGTTCACCTCACTCTTTTATCAGTCAAATAGTAGGATAATAACTTTCCTCAAGTGCTGGAGTGGTCTCATATGTTCAACCCGCGATCCGAAAAAAGGTAGCAGCTCTGATCTCTAACTATCCCCTATAGCTAACTCACTGATTCTGATCTAATCTTTGAAACCTTCATTAACTTCTTCCTGGACATCTGGACTTCATTTCCCTATTTCAGATCATCAGTATAAGCTTTCCGACGCTTTGAGGTTCAACTACGAGATGACATACTTTTCTATTAAATGATTTATGGGTGCCCTTAGGGCACCAGAGAGCCGTGTGCGTGGTTGGCGGATTGACATTTCCAAAGCTTCTTGACCGGGTAGAGCGCCTGCGTCACTGCCCATCTAAGCTTCCTTATCCTTGGAGTTTCTTCCTTCCTTTGCTTACATATGCTTAGTGTTCTTTCAAATCGTTCAATATCAGACACTCGTTGGTGGGCGTCCTCTTGACTCCTTCCTGTTAATTGTGTTGTTCCTCAGGTTGTGGTCTTCCTCTAACTTTATTCCTACTTTTCATCACATCTCCTCAGCTGTACTTCTTCTAACTCTGTCTCACCTCTATGCCAATGGCTCAACTCTTACCATTCTTCTACTCATTTTCAAATCTGATCCCTCTTTTGCATCTAGAGTGCTTTCGCTCTGCGCAGCTTTCCGATTCTAGTGTTCTTGCCATGCTGGGTGGGACTTTCCCGGTGGGCTCACCGCAAACTTGTAAAATTCAACTCTTTAAAAAAACTCAACTTCTTTAAATCTCCTGCTCAAAAACACCTCCCAACTTCTCGAAATTCCTTCCGACGGCCTTAACTGTCTACACCTGTGAGTAACAAAGTTCTTGGCTTTCAACATATACAACAAATTGTCTTGAAACTCGTATATACAACGACTGCTAAAGTGCCTCAAAGAAGCTGAGAGTTCTATCCAGTTTGCGGGATTTATTTCTCTGGGCAATCTCTGACAGTATATAAGGCCTTATTCGCCATTGTATGGAGCTACTGTTCTTACTTTTGGGGGGGCTCCGGCTCCACCTTCTATTGGAAGGGTTGGGTCTAAAGCTAAAAGACTAATAAGCTATCCCTTTTTCAAATACCCCCTCTGGACCTCTTAGCTCTGCTACGTAAACGTTGGCGCAACCTATCTCTTTCTATAAGTACTACAGCGCAGATGCTCGGGAAGTTACCTCTCGCATTCCAACCCTTGCGTCGCACCAGCGAATATCGACAAAGGAGAGGTGCCTTGCTTCGCATGACATATTGCGAGTGAGTATTGAAAACCCCGGATTTGTTCGTTGTGTTGCCTCTTTCTTTCCTGCTACTTTTATGGAACTCCTTGACCTCTTCTGTTTTTCCAACCTGTATTTAATCTTCCCTCTTTAAAGCTCCACTCTGCCGCTCACCTGAGAGATTGTTGCCGTAAGCTAGGGTTTGGGGGTCTTATTTTTTTTTTGACGTGGAATGCGAAATTTTTTTTAAATGCAATTTATTATCTTATGGGGAAACAATTACTCAAGAAAACTCTTTCAATCCACTTAAAAAAAACCATTAATAAAACGTTAAATAACTAAGGAATAGAATATATATATCATATATTATACTATATTATATATATATATATATATAATATATATATATATGATTATTTTATAATTTATTATATATAATATACATCTTATTATTATAGTATATAATATATTATATTAGTATATATATATAATATATAATTATATATATATATAGTGACTATTTGGTTTAAAACCACAACCATCATCGATCCACTATCTCAAAAACTACAATACTACAGGGGAAAATGAATACATTGTTGGAATCCTGGGCAAAATTTTATTGCGGAAACCTGTAAAAAAAAAAAAAAAAAAAAAAAAAAAAAAGGATGTGAAAAAAATTCCCTTAGTAGGAATGGTATGGGGAATAGGTGAAAATTTTCATATAAAAAATTTTCGCTTAAAAAAAAAATAAAATAATAAAAAAAATATTGGCTATTTTTTTTTTAGGAGCCAGGGGACATTAATATATATATATATATAATAATATATTTAATTTTATATTTTTATATATATATATATTATATAATTAATATATATAGTATATATATATATATATATATATAATATATATATATATATATATAAGATATATATCTATAATCTATATATATATATTTGTAAAGGTCCTAAGTTGCGAGCCGACGCCCCGCCCGACGGGGAACACAGGGGGGATGTTTTCCATACCCGTAGGGGAGGGCCGGAGGAACCCCCGCGACACCCAAATACCAAAAAGCGGGGTTCCGGATCCCCGGAGGGGGGAATTGGTCCTACCCGTAGTTCCCGAAGCCGAGAGACCCGACTCGCATCGGTGCGTTATACCCTTGGGGTTCATTTCTATTAGTAAAAAAAAAAGCAATTTAATAGAAAGTTCTTTTATTTTAACGAGTAACCAATAAAAGGTCTCTAATAGGTTCTCTAATCATAATTACAATAATTAATTAACAATATTTTTTTTTTTTTTTTTTTTTTTACATTTTCCTATCTAATTTACCAGGATTCCAAAAAATGTAATCCTTTTCCTGTCAGACTGATTGTATTTTGATAATATATTATAATTATATATATATTATATATTATATATATATTATATATATATATAATAATAATATATATTATATTTATATATAATATATATATATATAAATATATATATATATATTAATATATATATATTAATATATTAATAATAATGTTTTTGTATACAATCAAATGCATTTACATTTTAAAACTTAAACTGTACAACATTCAGCAATGATTGCTTGTTCCTGGTAGCTATTGTCAGGTTCTTTTAGGATTGAGTTGTGCGTAAAACCAAATTTCACATATATATAATTATATATATATACATATTATTATATATATAATATCTTATATATATATTATATATATATTTATATAGAAACATATATTCAATTTATACATATATTATGTGAACATGAGATACCTCAAGCAACCCTTCCAAAGCATCTTATATGAAAAAGAAATTTTACATAAATACAAAATTACCTAAAACTCATAGGTACAAAAAGTTGAAGCGGTCAAACTGGTCGAATACTACTAGGGTAGATTAAAAAAGTTTTGAATGATTAAAGATTACATCGATCAAAGATTGGTTGGAGATAAAAGTTGCCATGAATTTATCCAGCTTTTTATCATGAATTTGACTTAATTTATTTCAAATTATTAAGAAATTTTTAATTTTTTCGGTAATCGGAGCGCAGAAGGGCTTCCCCCGAGTTTATAAAATCGAAACGTCTCAATACTCTTAAGAAATAAATACGCTAAAATAACCAAAAGTTAAAATAAATGTTCTCATAAGAAAATAGCTACAACCTCTCAAAGTTGTTAAAACTCCCATTAGACTTTTAAATATTGTTCGATTCAGCAGGTCTAGGTCTTATCTTCAGCCTCTAGTTTAAGTTATGATATGTTTTGTTAGGTATAACACAGAGAAAATCTATGTATACTTAACAAATCTATCATAACCTGACTAGGATGGCCCTAAAACGAGCACGATGCCCACTAGTTTTTATAAGAAAACCTATGGGAAAATCTTTAACGTCTTGAGAGCTATAACTATTTTTCCCTAAAGACTTAAATCACTTTTTCGTGTTTTCATTATTCTTCATTATTATTTTAAGAAGTTATCATCTTGATGTTTTATATGAAAATCTACTGGGATTTTTACACTTCTCGAGAGGCTGTAACGTTTTTTTTTTCCTTAAACAGAGACTGCCACGTTTGTTTTCTTTTATTCTTCATTATTATGTTTTTTTTAGAGTAAATCCTTGCGGATATTTTATAAAAATCGGGCCGGTGAGCCGCTCTGCGCTACTTATTACTTATTTTCATTGAGACTAATATATACTATATATGATACATATATATATATAACTTTATATATATAATATATATTATAATTATTATATATTATATATCTATTAATATATATATATATATATATATATATTATATATATTATTATATATTTTTATATATATCATATTTAAATATATATTATTATTATTTATATTATTATATATATATATATTATAATATAAGTATTATATATATACTATTATATAATATAATATAATAATAATTATTATATATTATGATATATATATTTTATATATATATATATCATTATATTATATATATAGTCCAGCCCATCCTTCTCCCATATTTCCGTATTATTACCTCACAAAGTATGTTTTTACTTAAATCATGTACAGCTTAAAAAGGTGTAATTACAGTCAGATTTACAATTGCAAATGCGTTCTTGCCCTTGTCATATAAACGTTTATGGTTTATAGTGACATAATCAAATTGTACCACAGCTTAGTTGTTTGTCGGCCCTTAACCTTAAGTGCGGACTACGGACCTCTAATTGTATAGTTGCAGTCGAGTTCAAATGTATTTAATTACAATATGTACGTTTCGAAAAGCAAATACAGCATGACTCTATTCTCAGTTTTTAAAGAAAATAAGTGAATTCAAGTTATTTAAATGTAAAAAACACTTAAAATAATAATAATAATATAAAGTTTCCCTTTAAAAATTAATTAATTCGTTTTCTTTAAGTTATTTGAGAAAACGTTATTGATAAAATTATAAAACAGTAACTTTTATAATTTTAGTTAAATTAATGTGTCGTTTAGAATTTAAATGCGAATGGGTGTGTATACTTTTACAAAACTTAAGTTAAAAATGCTAATTTCTTGCTTGAAATCCATATATTTTGATGCGGATATAAATGTGAGTGCTGATCTAGATGACTTTATTAATATTGATATATAAGAAACTATTTTGTCAGCCTTCAAATTCTGAGTCTATGTAAGAAAGATAGTTCCATATATTTGACACTGTTGATACTGGGGATTGTGAGTGCTCTTTGGTGAGGATGTACACGTTATTTTACTTATTTTTACTTCTAGTCCACTAAGTTAGGTTTATCAAGCCTCAAGCTTGATTATAAACCCTTATGATTTATAGTCCTCTGCCCTTACACAGTGGGGAGTCTTAATTGTGTGGTTGAGCTTGACGTATCAAAATTTTGATTGGGTATGGCACACCTTCTATTCTCTCTAAGCTCTGATTGGGTATGGCACACGTCACTAATTTCCCATATGTTTCATAAATCATTATTCTTTCTATAGTATTTGACCTTAAAGTACTAAATGAAAACTAAGATATTAATGTTTCTCCAGTTTTATTATAAATTTTCATCAACGATATTTTCAGCTGCAGTTCTGACTCTGTTAATTCTTATGTCCATGACTCAACCTCTATTCTTCCTCTCTTTTCAAATATGTTCCTTCTTTTGTTGCATCTAGAGTTGCTTCTCCACTTCAGCTTTCCTATTCTACTTCCCCCGATCTGCATAGATGGGTTTTCTGGATGGGGTCACTCAACCTTGTGTAATTCAACTCTTTAAAACCTCAACTTCTTCACATCTCCCTCTCAAAAACGCCTCCCACATTTCCTATCTCCTTCGATGGCTCTCCTTTCTCACATTGGAACAATATAAACATTCTTAGTCTGAACATGAACAACAAATTACCATGGAAACCTCATATCATAACAGGTTGCTAAAGTGGTGTCAAAAAATTTGGGTGTCCTGTTCCGATTGGGGAAATTTTTTTATCCAAACAGTTGCTCCAATACATAAGGGTCCTATCCTCCCTTATATGGAGTAGCCTACTGTTCTCACTTTTTTTTTTTTTTTTGGGGGGGGGGGCTTCCGTTTTTGTTCTTCTTTTGGAATGTGTTGAGGTTGAAAGCAAAAAAATAATAAACTGTCCCCTACTTTCAAAATCCCTTGACCCTCTATCTTTACGGCGCCGACGTTGGACACTATCTCTTTTCTATGGGTACTACAACAGCAGATGTTCGAGGGAACTGACCTCTCGCATTCCTCCACCACCAATGAACATGAATTTTGTACGAACATTGAAACCCCATATTTGCCTGTTGAGGTGTCTTTTTAGACACCATTTCTGTGGAACTCCCTGCCATCTCCTCTTTTCCCTGCTGTATTTAATCTTCCTTTCTTTAAGACCTCCGTCAGCGTTAGACTTGAGCAAGTTTTCTATTATTTTATAATTCTGCTTCTTTCGAAGGTCAGCGTGTGAACCTGTATTATTATTATAGAAGTATTAAATTAATATAATATATTATACTAATATTAATTATATATATATATATATAATATATTATATTATATTATATATATTAATATATAATATATATATATATATTTTCGGCAAATAAACGCCAACAATTATTTGTATATTCTCAAATGTCCTCTAAAGTGGGTTGAACCTTACCATTGGATGTACTCCAGAGTGTTACCTCGAGCCCACGATTGGCTAAAAGGAAACCCATTATCTAAGCTTAAGCTTCCCAAAGCAGAGCGAAGCGTGTCTTGGACACACGCCTAACCTCCGACGGGCCTCCCCGCCAACCTCGGGTCAGAGCAACACTGGGTAATTTTAACCGGACATAATTAGATATTCAAAGATATTTGTGCATAAACGCAACAATTATTTGTATATTTCAAAATGGTCTAAGTGGTTTGAACCCTTACCCTTGAGATGGTACTCAGGTGTTACCTCGAGACCACGATTGGCTAAAAGGAAGCCCATCATTTTACTCTGAAAGCTTAGCTTCCCAAGAGGAGCGAAGGGCGGTCTGGACACCTAACCTCCACGGGCCCCCCGCCAAACACTCGGCGTCAGGGGCAACACTGGTAAATTTTAACCGGACATTATTAGATATTCAAAATTTCGTGCATAAAACGCACAATTATTTGTATATTTCAAATCGGTCTAAGTGGGTTTGAACCCTTCCCTTGAGATGGTAAAGCAAGATTACCTCGGGACCACGATTGGCTAAAAGGAACCATCATTTTACCTCTGAAAGCTTAGTACCAAGAGGAGCGAAGGCGTGTCTTGGACACCTAACCTGCGACGGGCCTCCCGCCAACCCTCGGGTCAGGGGCAACACTGGGAATTTTTAACCGGACATTATTAGATTATTCAAAGACTATTTGTGCAATAAACGCGAAATTATTTGTATATTTTCAAATGTGTCCTAAGTGGGTTTGCACCCTTACCCTTGAGATGGTAACTGCCAGAGTGTTACATCGAGACCACGATTGGCTAAAAGGGAAACCCATCATTTTTCCTCTGAAAGCTTAGCTTCCCAAGAGGAGCGAAGGGCGTGTTCTCGAGGTAACACTCTGGAGTACACCATCCTAAGGGTAAGGGTTCAAACCACTTAGGACACAATTTTAAATATATATTTATATATATATATATTTAATATATACTTACTATATATATATATTATATATATTTATATATATATTATTATAAAATATATTATATATTATATATATTATATATATATATCATGATGTGTGTGTGTGGGTTGCCGTGTGCTGTTTTTGGTTTGGTGTGGTCGTGTGTGCGTGTGCGTTAGTTGCATGTGTAGCGTGTGCGTGCTGCGTGTGTGTGGTGTGTGTGGTGTGTTGATGTGTGTGTGTGTGTACTTTTTCGCGGCAAAATTTAACCCCAATAAAGTGAAACAAATAATAATAATAATTATAATATTGTTTATATAGCAAAAGTTTACTTTTATAATCACAAATATTTTTAGTATTTATCATGTTAAAAATGTTTTGAAGGAAAATGCCAAATATTTTTTATAAAAATTATTGAATTACTTTATGTTCGAAAACGTCGTAAAGAGGAAGATGCCAACTAATTAAGGAGATGATATATTTTTTTGACATGAACCAATCACAACGTTGCTTACATTTCGATATAGGCAAATGAAAACAGCCGTTGAAAATTTTTCATTTTGAAGAGTATATCAGAAATTTGCCCAATAATTTCCTTGCCTATCTGAACTACAGACTATATGATAATATATTTATACTGTGTTATTATATATATGCCAACATCTCTTTTAAAATGTTAGCAGATATTTAATATCGAGTTAGTAGGTAGGCCTATTTTGTGCGAGAGGTTGAAGGAAGAGGCTCCAGGGCTTAATATAATACGCAATGATTTTAAAGCACGTATTTTATATCATCCTTATTTAAGGCAGCCTGAGCTAGGTTGGGTAATTATAATTTTCAAACTTTTGAGATAATTTCCAATTATATAGAGTTAATTTCCACTTGTGGGCTGGGCTGGGCTGGGCAGTGGAGTCGGAGCCGGAACCGGAAATAGCACGGTTTTTGGTGGGGCCGGAGCTCGAGTAAAATAATTTTAAATTGATGGAACCGGAGAGCTCGATCTTAAAGTTTTGAGACGAATTCAGAGTCGGATTAAAATAAATGGTTGAGCGGAATTGAAAATTTACCTGCTCCGCAGCCTATATGCTTGTGGGTTCTTAAATAGAGATATTTGATATAGTTTTAAATTGAGAGAGAGAGAGAGAGAGAGAGAGACGTAGAGACTTGAGAGAGAGATAGAGCAGAGATGAAGAGGAGAGAGATGAGAGAGAGAGAGAGAGAGAGAGTCGATCGATCTCCATTCAATGGGCTTCTCCGAAAATCAGCTCCATCAAAAATGCAATAGTCAGAGACAAGTTCAAACCACAGTTATAATATATTTAACATAGTTATTAATAATAATTAATATATATTATATATATATATATATATCTCATATATTATAGAGATAAAAATATTATTTATATATATATATATATATATAAATACTGTTGTATAGTAATATTCACATAATATATATTTATATTATATATATAATATTGACATATATTATAATGGCAAGAGATTGGACCAGGGTTCGAGACTGGTCAGGGGAGAGAGGGAGGGAATATGAGTCATCCTTTCTTTAAGCTTAGTTACGGCTCACTCAGCAGTAAATTAGTATAATAGTAACGAGCTTTGTTACTGATGGAATAAAGTAACCAGTATTCTCTAAAGGCCTGGCTAGCTACAATATCTTTTGTATGCCCAGGAAAATTCAGAAACCTTTTTCAATGGGTTCTATCTCACAGGTAGGCCCAAGGGAAAACTCAGAAAACCTTTTCAATGGTTCTATACTCACAGGGTAGGCCCAAGAAACTCAGAAACTCTCTACAATTTCTATTCTTATGTAGGCCCAAGAAAACTCAGAAACCTTCTTCAATGGGTTCCATCTCACAGGTAGGCCCAAGAAACTCAGAAACCTTCTTCAATGGGTTCCATCTCACAGGTAGGCCCAAGAAAACTCAGAAACCCTTTTCAATGGGTTCTATCTCACAGGTAGGCCCAAGAAAACTCAGAAACCCTTTTCAATGGGTTCTATCTCACAGGTAGGCCCAAGAAAACTCAGAACTTCCATTCAATGGCATCTGCACAAGGTACGGCCAAGGAAAACTACAGAAACCCTTTTCAATGGGTTCTATCTCCCAGGTAGGCCCAAGAAAACTCAGAAACCTCCTTCAATGGGTTCCATCTCACAAGTAGGCCCAAGAAACTCAGAAACCTTTCTCGATGGGTTCGATCTCACAGGACGTATAAAGTAACCTTACTTTTTTACAATGTAAGTCGGGAAGGTAATTTATTTTTATTTTTTATAATATATAATATATTATGTTGTGTTAAAGCATTAGTATTAAGTAGTCAGGACTATACATCAAAATGCAATTCTCGAAAAATATGCCCACACACACGCACGCTCGCGCACACGCACAACAACACACACACACACACACACCAACCACACCACACACACATACACACACACGCTCACACACCTACACACACCCACCCACACACAATTATAGTTTTGGTTACCATAATACTGAATAGAAGTACTATAATTTTAATTATATCTATATTATGGTAATAAAGGGAAATAAAAATTTAAAATACAAAAATAAATAAATTGAAGCGAATTTTAATATATTTTATACATATGGGTTAATTAAAATAAATAATTTAAACATTAACAATCGTAAACTACATTTTTTGAAAACTCTGCATGTATATAAATAAATTCGATTGCATATTGATTAATCGATCTTATGTCAAATTGATTTCATTCCGATTAATCGGACAGAAAAAAAAAATTACATTCCGATTAATTGACTTTTCTCTCTGGCAAATAGATTGCATTTATATTTAGTAATTAATAAGACTGTAAAATATTTTACGGTCTTTGTTAAGTTTATATGTTATTTTTAACTAGTTCGTTAGGAAGTGATGTTAATATTAAATTTCAATGGTAACACTACTTTTAAAAGTTTTAAATATTAAAAAACTTAAATAATTAATTTCTAGAGTTTCATCATGCTTTTGACAGAGAATATGACTTATGCAGGAAGGAGAGGGAGTAGGGGTACCTGCTGGAGAGAGGGAGGGAGGAATCTACCCCGTCTACGATGCTCGTGTAGTGAACGGTTGTCTATATGATGGTATTTTTTTAATTTTTGAATACCCAACTGACTGATCACTCCCATTTTCTAACACTCATTCCCCTTCCCTTTTTCTTTCGAAACGATAGTAAGGAAAATGGACTCGATTGAAAATTTAGTTTTTTGTTTTGGGATTCAATTATTAATGTTTTTATATTCAGAATTTTTAAGAGCAATGTTTTACCACTGATATTTAATATTGACGTCATTTATTAACGAACTAATAAAAAATAGCTGTAAGATGAACTTACAAGGTTTATAATTATTATAGACTACTATCAGATTAATCAAATAATCGGACTGAAAAATAAATTACATCTTGACCAATCAATTAATCGGACTGAAAAATATTTAAATCTTGATCAATTGATTAATCGAACTGTAAAATAGATTATATTTCCATTATTAATTAGTCAGAGTGTAAATTAAAATGCAACCCGATTAATTGATTAATTGGTCTATAAAACTGATAATAATCCGATTAACTGAACTATAAAATATGGTAAATTTCTATCCTATTGATCAATTAATCTGACTATAAAAAATAATTACATCCGATTAATCGATTAATCGGATGATTTTATAGTAATATTATATCACATGATTTCATTTCGCCTTGCCCACTCCAGCTTGACATCTAATTAGAACAACTCCTGATGGGTTCACGTCGACGCTGAAGCTGTCACTCGGAAGAACTATTCCGTAATTCACGCCATCAAAAAGTTCAGTGATTTCATAACCTCCTGGGTCAGTTAAGCCAAGGCTCTCGAGAGTAACAGTCACCTGAAGTAATAATAATAATAATAATAATAATAATAATAATAATAATAATGATAATAATAATAATAATAATAATAATAATAATAATAATAATAATAATAATAATAATAATAATAATAATAATAATTCATTGTGCTTTGTTTTGGTACTTTTGTGAATAGATAAATTCTTTTTATCATTTTTTAAGAGATCAGAAAATACGATATAGTATACAAAATCATATGAGTTCATACGTACAATTTAAGTCAAAAAGAAAATAATTCTTAATTTTTTTTAATGATTTATTAAAATCTTCAGTTACTTATATCACAGAATTTTTATATTTTGATTTTGAATTTTAAATAAAATCTCTGAATATATAAAAGCAATTCAGTTAAGCAGATTTTGTATGGAAGTGTAATGGAACTGTAGGATATGTAGATGTATTAATAATCTAAAAGCAGAAGAAAGCTCCTGATTCCCGAACCCTACAAGGGTCTAATGCTGACCCTCTGCAATTAATAAGGAGTTCACGCAAACGATCATTGTTCGGTTATGCACAATTTCCCCCAAAATAGAAGAATAGTGCCATGCAAGGTATTTTTATGGAACTATATAAACAAACCTTAATAAAAGTTAGGGCCCTAATTTTACATAATATATGTATTATGTAAGCTGTTAATAAAAATACTCTTTTACTAATTCGTGTTGTTAGCATTTTAATAATTTTTTTGTTAGATTAAATTAATTTTATGATTATACAAATACCTTCAAGACTTATTTCCGTTAGAATTTAAATCCTAGAATCACTTATTATTATTTTTATAATTACAAATTAATATTAGTCTTCGGAGAGTCTCTTTTTCACCCAAGTTGTTTAATTCATGCAAAGCAGTGCTTTATAATTGTAAGATTATCCGACTCTGCTTCAGATTCCAAATTCTTTGGAACATGTAACTTTGAAACCCGGCTTTTGACTCCGCAGTTTCTGGTTCCGGGAACACATTTCAACCCGATTCAAACTCAGATTCCGATACTGATCCATCGAAAATTCTCGATTCCATAATTCCTGTTCCCAGTCCTAGTTAAAGGTAAATATTTACTTGCTTTATAAACCTTCAAAGGCGTCCATCTTATTGATTGAGTGAGAAGTTTTGACATCAGTTCAAAATTTAAATTAAAGGTTGTCATTGCATTTTAATTAAATATTTTGTAATTATTAGTTTAAAACAATTCTTTCATATTTTAAAAATCTTCTCGCCCTCCATTTTAAAATATAAAGAAATGTAAACTATTGGAAATTTTTAAATTACATTCTCATAATTCATGCAAAAAAATAGATTGAGAGGCAGAAATGCCGGTTCCGGCTCCTCATGCTCCACATTTCAAAATTAATCGACTATTGCTTCAGATATATACCCAAATAAATTTGGCACAGACTCCGCAGCCCGGCTCCACGGCCCGGAATTTACCTGAACCGCAAAATTCAATTCATAATCCATCATTAACAGAGATATTAATAATTGTAATTCTATTAAGATAATGTTTGCAAAAAAGATTTTACCTTGTAGGGCATTCCATCAGTTCTTCTACTTTGGAATGCGATTGCATATGAATAAGAATCTTCAAATACTGGCGAAACTGGCTTCGTCCAAATATCGATGTTATCTCTCTGAAAAAGACCATTCAATCTTATTAGATATTAAATTGTTTGCTTAATCTTTTTCTTACAATTTTTAGAAAGACTAAATTTGCATTTCTGATCATTTATTGAAATTATGGATTAATGATGGCTTATAATGTTATGGCTGACGTCATAACGTGGATCGTTTTGTCAATCGCAATTTTTAAATTACAAAAGCATTTTAGGAGTAAACGTTAAAGTGTTTAAATAAGGGGTAGGCTTACTAGGCTATATTACACTCGTAAGTTTTAAAAATTTATAGTCGTTTTCCGATTATGAGCAATTATTCCTGATGTTACGTCATTGTTCATATGAAGTCATTGGGTTTCAAAATGTGTCCCAAAAACGTTATAATTCGTCAAATTTTGAGTCATAATTTGAATGTATGAGCTTAACTGCACTCAATAATACTGATATTTAAATTGCTAGTTTAACCTTTTTCTTACAATTTTCAAAAAGATTATATAAAATCAAAATCAAAATAACAGTTGCGTTATTTGGTCAAATTGTGACTCAAAATTTGATGAATAATAACGTTATAGCGTTTTTCATCCACATCATTTTTTTTATTGTTATCAGAACAATGACATCACATCAAGAATAATCGCTCATAGTCAGAAAACTGCTATAATTTTTTTAATTTCCGAGTATGTTTGCTTAGTTTATAAACATGACTAGTAAGCCTACCCCTTGTTTATAAACATAACCAGTAAGCATACCCCTTGTTTGCAAACATGACTAGTAAGCCTACCTCTTGTCTACAAACATGACTAGTAAGCCTACCCCTTGTTTACAAACATGACTAATAAGCCTACCCCTTGTTTACAAACATGACTATTAAACCTACCCCTTGTTTACAAACATGACTAGTAAGCCTACCCCTTGTTTACAAACATGACTAGTAAGCCTACCTCTTGTTTAAATACATGACTAGTAAGCCTATCCCTAGTTTACAAACATAACTCTTAAGCCTACCCCTTGTTTACAAACATGACTAGTAAGCCTACCTCTTGTTTACAAACATGACTAGTAAGTCCGAGAATGCTTTTATAATACAAAAAAAATTGAGATTCTCGCCTATTTACAACATGCTAGTAGTCTACCACTTGTTCAACCAATGATAGATAGCCACCTCTTGTTTTACCAAACAGACTATTGACTCCGAGAATGCTTTTATAATACAAAAAAAAATTGAGATTCTCGCTTCATTAATAAGTTTTAATGACGTCATCATAGCATTGTGAAAATATATTAATTCATAATTTCAAACAAAGTGCGCAGGAATGAAACATGTTATTAAACTTGGATTAGGTTTAATAAACTTTGGTTTAATCACAATCGGTTTAATTTAGTTTTAAGAGTAAACAAGGCAATATTTCTAGAAAAATCTTTCGAAAACGTTCAATATGAAATGTAAAGAAAATTAAAGAGAGCAAATTGATAAGTAAAAATAAGACAGTGATGAGTTATCTTATAGCTGAGAGAATACAGTTCCTGAACAGTCAGTTTTCTTTAAATATTTTAATCGTATATGAATTATGTTGGGCACCATATGTAACCTATAGTTGGATGCATGACAACGTTAGAGTTGCTAGGGTAAACTTATTCTTTATCTGTACAATGGCACACAAGTAGTTTGCTCATGGTGCCAACATTAATTCAACAGATTAAATAATTGAAAAGAAAACTGTTTCAAGGAACTTTCTCTAGCTGTACTTCGGAATATATAATAAAACTTCATTGATTATCGATATATAAAAATACTTAGGAAATTATATCGATATAAATGAAAACAAAACAATTCAATGAGTTTCGATTTAGTTTGCAAAATGTATATTGAATTATCATTTAATTTCGATTTAAAATTTCTAATTTGATAATTTATTGGACGTATTTGTGCAAAAAAGGAACCAACCCACATGACATCAAAACAGAGATACTGAACTTCAAAGTTCACTTTCAAAGATTATAACAATGCAAATGAAAAGATGAGGATTGGTTCAATAAATTTAATTATGGTATAATTATGAAGGTTGTTTTTTTTTTTTTTTTTTTTTTTTTTTTTTATATTTTCTTTTCTCTTTTTTTTTTGCAATAAAAATTTTGGAAAAACTCAATTTTGTTGGATGGTTCTTTTTTGCATAATTACGTCCAATTCAGAATTATTTTTCAATATTATTATATACATGCCTGTGAGATTCTACTTCCTTGTATTCCCAATGGGCCTTGATTAACAGCAATCACAGCAGCGTTTTGAAGGATGGCTTTGTATTCTGTTTGGATGGTTCGAAGGTCTACTGACATGATTAGAGGAGCAGCAAAGATTGACCACATCGCCATTTGAGACTTGCTCTCGTCGTAACTTAAGCCATAGTTTCCAATAACCAACTGTGATTGGGAAATGATACAAAGTTTCTTCAAATAATCAAGTAAATTTACGTACAAAAAATAAGTATAAAACTCGATAACTCGAAATTTATTACTTTCATTTGAAATTTTGATTTCCTCAAAAAAAAATTTTTTTGTGGGGGCTGTAGTCCCTTAATCCCCTCCTGTACTTGCCATTGGTAATGTATGTCATTAATATATGTTAGAACCAGCCGATTTCGTAACAATACAAAGTAAAGAGCGTTGCTAGGGTTCAAAAAGAGGTTCATTTTATCTAAGTTCGTAATGGTACTGAGGCAACATATGTCTGACAGGATAAATTAGATTCGTCTTGGTTTGTAAGGACTAAGATAAATGTATTTCAAAATTCCAAATGCACAACGCTTACACAAGTTTCATAAACAGTAATAAGAAATGAAGATACGAAAATAATGATTTTTTTGTAACTTGTTTATGCACCAATTGAACGTAAACACAATTTACCAGAAAACAAGTTTAAAATAAAGATAATATTACCATATCTGGATCATTCCAGCCACCAGGACCAGCGAATGAAGCAAAGTCATTCCGATTGCGTCCATAAAAGTCAATAATATTTTTGACGGAATCCCAAGAATCTTGAACGTCATTGTAATTTCTCCAAAGATTACACGTCTCTCTAATAGCAGTGTAGTTCGACTAAATAATAATAATAATAATAATAATAATAATAATAATAATAATAATAATAATAATAATAATATAATAATATAATAATAACAATAATAATAATAATAATAATAATAGTAGTTATAATAATAATAATAATAATAATAATAATAATAATAATAATAATAATAATAATAATAATAATAATAATAATAATAATAATAATAATAATAATAATAATATTCAATTTAAAATTGTCTATTTTCCAACAAGTTTTTTATCATTACATTATGAATAGAAAGTAAAGTACAAAAGTACATAAAGTGTAGTAAATGAAGTACACAATACGTAAATAAACAATGTACAATATATAAGTAAATAAAGAACAGTGCGGTACACAAATGTCAATAAAACGGAGTGCATAAATAGTACATTACAGTACATAAATAAATAAAGTACAGTACATAAGTAAATGAAGTACAAAACATAAAATAAATAAACTACATTACATAAGTAAGAAAGTACATTGCAGAATATATGTAAATAAATAAAGTACAGAAAACAAAACAAATAAAGTACAGTGCTGAATATTTGTGAATAGATAAATTACAGAACACAAAACAAACAAGTACGATGCATAAGTAAATAAAGTACAGTAGACAAACGACATAAGAACATTAATAGCAGAGAAGGATCAGATAAAGTACAATACAAACTACAGATATATAAGGTAAAAAATACAGTACAGTACATAATTAAAGTACAGTAGAGCAAAGATAAAAGTAGAGGAATAAGCAAAAAAAACCTTACTGTAATTCTTACAATAGTTTGATAAAGTGGCCATTCACAGGAGTATACAATGGGTCTTCCATTCTGGCTGAGGTACGACCCAAATTCGGGGTAGCCTTTTCAACAGACAAACACACACACACACGCAGATACCAAGAGATCAAATAGTACCAGATGAATAAGGGAAACAAAGGAACAAACGATTAAAATGGAAAAAAAGAAAAACAAAAACAAAATTAATAATAATAATAATAATAATAATAATAATAATAATAATAATAATAATAATGATAATGATAATGATAATGATAATAATAATAATAATAATAATAATAATAATAATAATAATAATAATAATAATAATAATAATAATAATAATAATAATAATAATAATTGTTATTATTATTATTTATTGGTAGTTGTATTTGGGTATCCCTCAAGACCTCCCTTCATCGTGTAAATGATGCATGTCACAGACGGTTTTGTCCTCGATTCACAAAAAAGGGAATGCATCCGTGTCCCACATTCTTCGATGAGGTTGCCTCGGCCTTTTATTTGAGATATAATGGGAATCATCTTGGGCTAAAATAAGGAATTTCATATTACGCTAGTCATGTGCCAGAACGAATTTGCAATCATACTAGATTCCGGTTAATATCCGGTAATCCGATTTAGCTTCCGACTGGTATCTAGCTACCCGCTTGGTTTCCGACTTTCATATAGTTGGTTTCTGACTGGTATGCGGTTGGTTTTGGGCTGGTATCTTTATTTTTATATAATTTTTTTACCACCGCTCACTGGCAGATTCCTTTCCAAGGAAGGGGTGTTAAAATATTAAAAGTGTCTACATCTATTGAAAATTTCTCAGATGAACACAGAAGCAGACCTTAAAATAAGCAAGATTAAATTCAGCAGGAAACACAGAAGATGGAAGAAAATTTCACAGAACAGAGGTGGCTGGAAAGAAGGAAGTACCACAGCGAACAAGCCTGGAGTTGCTAATGTTTACACAAAACTCGTGTGCAGATACTACATTCCTTGTGCTACGAGGATATCGTAAAGGTGGTGGAACTCGACTGGTCAGATCCCTCGAGCATTTGCCGCTGTGGTACTTATAGAAAAGAGACAAAGCTCCAACAATCTCGTCGCAAAGATAGAGGGTCAAGTGAATTGGAAAATACAGAGCAGTTTATATGCCTTTTGGCTTTTGACTCAACCCCCAGCTTCTTTGAGGCCGCCCTAACAACCATTCTGATGTGAGGTTTCCAAGACATTTTTTTTGTTTATGTTCATGCCAATACATTTTTTTTGTTTAGTTCAAGCAAGAATTTTTATATTATCATCAACAGAGAGAGACGAGAGAACCATCGAAAAAGATAGAAAAGTTAGAAAGTATCTTAGAGAGGAAGATTTGTAGAAGCTGGATTTTTAAGGAATTGAATTTCAAAAGGTTGAGACGACCCCACCGGGAAATTCTATCCAGATCAGCGAGAATACAATAGGAAAGATTGAGCGAGAAGCAAAATTTAGAAATAAAAAAAATTTGGAGCAAGATGTTAGAGCAGATATGAAATGAGTTGCAGAATAGAGGATCGAGTCATCGGAATACGAATGGATAGAGTTAGATGAGTAACTGAGATCGTTAATGAAAAATAGGAATATAGTAGGAGATAAGACAAAACCATGAGGAACATCACTATTGACAGAAAAGGAAGAAGAAGTCTCCCCCATCAGTGATTTGAGAGAAAGCTGGACATAAAAAGAGAAGGAGGAAACCCAAAGGAGGGGAGTTTAGAAAGTAGTTGCTCGTGCCATATTCGTTCAAATGCTATAAATATGTCAAGAGCAACACGCGTAGTGTCTCACCATAGTCCTTAAGGGTGGAAAACCCATGAATCGGTTAGATAATCATAGGAAAGTATATCACTAGTAGACCTCGAGCGCCGAAAACCGTGCTGGTGATCGGATATAAGAGAATGAGATTCCAGATGATCTATGAAATGAGAGTTGAGAAGGTTTTTTTTTTCTAAGATTTTATATAGAATACACGTGAGAGCTATAGTGCGATAGTTAGAAGGATCAGAACGGCCACCTTTCTCGAAATAGGTTGACCAGTGCTAGTATTGAGGCATGGAGAGTATAGTTAAACGATTGGTGGTGCCAGATCAAAGTACATGCCATTCAAAACTCTTGGGATGAATTGCCTTTTACCAGCACTAAGCGTATCCTGATCCGCACTCTCTACGGTTCGCAAAGCACGGCACTCTGAATAGCATCCACGCGCTTGAGAGATGGTTGGGAAATAGATAGAGCAAAGATGGATTGAGGAGGAGGGGAGGACGGAAGGACTGGACTCGTTGGGGGGAGGAGGAGGAGGAGGAGAGAGGAGGAGGAGGAGGAGGAGGAGGAGGAGGAGGATTGCCGGAGTTCTCCAAGGTGGAATTAAATGTAAACAGGAGGCCAAAGAGATTGGCCTTTTCATTTGAAGTATTAGTAACAGAACCATCAGGGCGAATGAAAGGAGAAAAGACAGATTTACAGAATTTGATAAAGATGTTTTTTTGGCAAGAAACCAGAAAGGTTTGTCATTTGGAGAACCAAGGAGGTCACCGCACTTTCGCTTTATCAAAGTTCACTTTACTTGTCGAAGAGTATCAATGCAACGATTTTGAGCTGAATCTGGGTTGTTTCTGGACGCCTCAATAGAAAAATCATCCTACTATTATAATATCTCACACTTCCTATTTACTTCATATTGATATCATGATTATTAACAGTGATGGTGGTATCCAGTTGGTTTCTGGCTGAAATTATATTGGTTTCCGGCTAGTATCAAATTGGTTTCCGACTGACATCTGGTTGACTTCCGACTGCTATTTGGTTGGCTTAAGGATGATATCCAGCTGGTTTCTTGTTGATACCAGTTACTGTAGCTTCAGGCTGATATCTAGTTGGTTTTCAGCTGTCAACTAATGAAACTGAGACTAGTGCATCTGAAATACACGATAAAGGGACTAGAAAAGGTACTTCTCCTTCATTTGCCAGTTGAACAAACTCATCGAAGATTCCCCATAAACAAAATATAACGAGTCGTGTGTGGTGTGGGATCACTCTTCTCTCTCTCACCTAATAATCATCATTCATGCTCTCACAATGTCGGGCGTGTTTAATGAGTGGTGTGATTTTAAATAATCAATAGTGTCGCGGTATCCTCGCTCAGTAACTCTCGCTCGATAAGAAGAACCAGTGCGGTGGAGATATAATCATTATAAGAGGATGGAGGTGTAGCCAACTCCTGACACCTGCCTACCCCCTCTCTCCAATGCACAGCGACCAAGCGGACCGCACTAAGGGAATACGCACAGTGGAATAGACCAATAGACAGCGACTCAGCACAGGAAATTGCTCGACGAGACCGGCCCCTCATCGCGTCGGCTAGACACGAGGGCCAAATCCCTCGGTCCGTTTGAAAAGCCCGCTCGATATAGAGCTTGGTATCGTTAAATCATAATGTATCGCTGATTACTGACTGATCTCGCTAAGAAAGGGACGAACTCGCTCAATATATGCTGCTATTCTACTGCGTCATCGCTTATGTAATAGATACTCCTCAGTAGTGATAGTTGTAATCAGAGAACAGTTATACGCGATGAAGAGTGCAACTGAGATGCGCCATAATAATATTACATCTCGATTTCTTCTGATTTATGGGTAGTCCTTTATCAAGATGTATAGTTGAAATCATCATAATAATATTCTTATGATGTACATCTGTGTGAATTAAATAATCGCACAGATCGCCCACGAGTACTTTTCAGTCCATACTAAAACATGATCAGTTGATACGTACGTCGACTCCTCCAATATAATCGCTGCAGCAACTGTTAGATCGAATGCATTTAACTCCATCGGTTAGATCGCATCGATAGTTTAATTATATATCATATATATCTCGCTTCTGTGTGTGTGGCGCTAATTGTCAATTATTAACCAAAACAATCAATTAATTTTTTACTATTTAACGTTTAATAGACTAGTGCTCAATATTATTATTTTGTAAAATTTATAAATTTTCTACAAAATAATATATTATATATATTATATATATTATATATATTATATTATATATATATTCTATATTATATATATTTATATATAATATATTATAATATTATATATATACTACTAGTTATATTATATATATATATAGTAATATAATATATAGTTATATTATATATATATGCCAGGCATCCCGAAGCCCATAGCATGTAATTTTAAAATATACCAGCTCAGGAGATGACATTATATATAT
The DNA here is from genome assembly GCA_015478945.1 of Trachelipus rathkii. Classification (NCBI taxonomy): domain Eukaryota; kingdom Metazoa; phylum Arthropoda; class Malacostraca; order Isopoda; family Trachelipodidae; genus Trachelipus; species Trachelipus rathkii. Next base: position 11,774 of record JABUQX010016925.1, on the reverse strand, counting down.
ACTCTCAGAGTAGCAGACTCACTCAAAGATGAACTCTACGAGACATAAACTCTCTCTTCTCTCACTCTCTCGAACATCAAATCATTCGGATACAATTAGTTACTAATTCCTTAGGATCTGGGCAAGGAGTTACGGCTTCATAACTCCATCTCCCTGCGTTAAAGTAGCGAGGCAAAAGGCGTTTTACAAAATAGTGTTTGTTTTATATTGCTCTGTTATTTTTTTTACTTTTTTATTTCACTTTTAGGGGGTTCGAAGGATTCGAGGGACAGAGGGGGACGAAGTCACCCGTCCGTCCCCGGTATGCGAGAAACCCGACTTTGTTCCACTTTGTTGTTACCGTAGGGGTATTCCTTTAGTTAAAAAAAGAAAAAAAATCAAATTTGCACCTTTTGCGCGCTCCCTCTCGGAGTAACTCGTTTATCTGTTTGTCAAAACAAAGCGGTTCTTATATACAAGATTTTATCCAACATTTTTAACATCTTTAAATTTGTTAAATAGGAGGTGGTATTTTTTATTGTTCTTTTGTGATTCTCAAATAGGCCTGCTGTATTACTTGTAAACAAAGTGACATTAAATTTTCTTGCAGAAATTTATATTTTTTTGTACTGGAACTTTTTTGTAATGTCATTCATAATTTTAAGAAACAAACGAAACAGAATATGAAAGAGGATATATATATATATATATATATAGTATATATTATATTATATTATTTATATATATATATATACTATATTATTATAATATATATAATTATTAAGAAACACTTTGACCTCCCAATGCTTTTCTCAAAAGTTAAGAGAAAGGTATGAAACTTGGAACTATAATTATTATGGAATTTAAGCTCGAAATCCGTTGTAATTTCAAGTCTGTATTATGTAATCATTAGAGGGTTTGGTCACCCCGAGAGGCGTAGCCTAGACAGACCGCGTTTATTTACCCCGTCTTCTAGAGTAACACAGAGATCTCGAGTATAAGTGCTCACATGGAAAGAAGATATACCATGTGCCTAAGGCTCGTACTCGCGCTCGCGACCAAAGAAGAGAGAGAGAGCAATATCCAGAGCAGTGCGTCTGTAGCGATAGATATAGAAACAACTAATGAGTAACTGTCTATTCAGATATCTGTAAAGTGCTCGGACAAGATATACGCGCCAAGTGATCCGGAGAAGACATCGAATAGTATGAAGTCGAAAAAGAACGATCCCTGTAGCCAGATCAATTTTTAATTTCATACGCTACTCCAACAGATATGCGTTCCGACGCTGTCGCGATACTTCGCAATCATCCCGCGTATAACTACTCACCCCGGCCTATCTCGAGAGTTGAGCAGACTTGCCGGTTCAGATATCTCAGAAACATGCCTCGCGACCTTCTCGATTTTATCATATAATTGCGGACGACTGAATCTGATACCGGAAGACAGACGTAAGATCCACATTTGCCAATCACGACATAAATATATAGAAGCGCCTGCGGAGTGTCTCTCGCACGTGTGGGTTACCCCGCCTCACTCATCTCACGTATGAATTGATAATATATCGTACAAGATTCGGCTGAGAGAGATATAGGTGTTGAGTTCACGCACACGGATATCGACCTAGGGTGCCCAATTCACAGGTGATTTGGGCGCTCCCGGACCGGTGTATACCTCAACTGCCCCGGCCTCGCCGAGGTGACGTATATAGCGCCTCAACACCAGATGGGTTGAGAGATAGATATATATAATACGAGCGTCGTGATGGCGCGCTCCAGTGGACTCTGATGCTACTGCCCTCGCAAGTACCGTCCAAGCCATGCCGGGAACGACCGTGGCTTCAGCCCCAGCGTGCAAACGACCGATATATGAGTGAGATATGTGATCTCTGATTCGCGGTGGCTTACGCTTGATCCATTGAATGGAATGTTCTCGACTGCACACACAACCCGGAGTCAGCCAGTGCTGTTCCACATGGTAAAATGAAGACGCGAGAGAGGATGAAGAGGATGCAAGCAGGGGATAATAAGGGAGAGAAGAGAGATAGTACGTGAGAGTGTGCGATAGCAAGCGACTCGCGTGAGCGAAAGAGAGGATCCAGCTCGCCCGACACTCGGCTCGCTCGCGAGAACTTATACGCATAGTGGGACTTATTGTAGACATGTCATGTTGGTGTCCTTGTCGGTCGCTGAATATATATGTTTTTCGAGTCTGTAGATTTCAAAAATAATCTGGTTTCAGAACCTCAAGAATAAAATTATCGCACTCATAATTTTTGCTGTGGGACATATATCTAAAAGAATTCTTATCGTGAATATAATAATATATATCAACGTCGTTACGTAAGATATACCATGAACACGAAGAAGATACAAACAATTCACACGTGTATGGCTGCAACTCTGTGGGTGTTTCTCTCGCTCTATCTGATTAAGAGTACAGTAATTGAGTTTCATTTTTGCCCACAATAAACTCTAGTGAATCAAATGTATATAAACGTAGCAGTATCTTCTTAAAGACAGAACTCTGCTGATGTATCAGATAATACACCAAGTTTTCACGTAATTAAGTGTATTACTTTACGCCATCATCTGATCTAATGAGATAATATTAACCACACGAAGAAACTATAGGCATCTTGAGACAGAATAATTGGTTAACGTTAACAAAGTTATACACTAACCGTAAAAGTAACTTAAACATTAACATTCAAAAACCTAACCTATTACACTTTGTCATGAGTGTCTCTAACATAAACAATGTTACATTTGTTACATTACATGGTGATTATGTAACAAAATTTGCCATACACCGTGTTTGTAATATTCATACAAAACCGGGAGTTATACTCTTTAAGTAACAAAGATTTCACATTAATAAAGCTGACATAAGCATCTCAAATGAATCTAAGAATATTAATGTACAAGGCAACCCTGAACATCTTAAAGCAAGAATAACTGCTAACTTAACCAAAGATCCACACTCTCAAATCAGCATGAATACCTATTGGTAAGACAAACAAAGTTTAAAGTTTTATTTCTCTTGTAGCACTAATGTGAACATAAAAACTTAACACACAAACCCTACACGACATTAACTAGCCAGCCCCAAATCTTAAACCAACAAAGCGTACATTAAGGGGGCAGTAAAACATGTTTTCAAGTTTATAACATACCATGCAAATAAAAAAGAATCATTAAATAAATAAACCAATTCGTACATATAAGTTTTTAAATATATTTAACCATTAATCAGGGGTGGACATAGAGATCTGTATAACATTGAAGCAAGATTTTCTATATGTTTTCAGAGATTCAATTTACCATCGAAAGGATGTAGGATAAATTTACAATCGCTTTCGTCTTACATTAGAAACATTTTCTCTGCATATTTCGGTTCAAATCAGCCTCACTCGCTCAGCAGGAGAGAAGATAGATATCCTGACTGAAGTTATTAAGGATTTTGTTACTGTAGTTATACGGGAAATTCCAATGTTTCGGTTGTAAATTATCGTGAGATTACACCATTGAGCTATAGAATAAGTTCTCGAAGTATGGCAACAACTTTAGATGAGGACTTTAAGTCGTTTTATTCATGGTTAAACAAAGCGTTAGTATTTGCAGATGTCTGACACCTGGAACCAATATTTAAGTTTCTACGCGTACCGAATGTGGACAGATCATTGGGTTTCCCAATAAGATTGCGTACTCAGATACTTAACATTACTCAGATGCAGAACTGAAGAGCAACACCTATCTATTATAAGCCGCTCAAGCTGTTCACCTCTGATATTAGGATAAGAGACGGAGTCACAGATGACACATACTCAGCCTTTATATCCAAGCTATCGAGGCTTGATCGATAATCTTGAGGAATCTTCTTCAACTGATTATGATTAGGTAATATTACTGGGTGCGCCTTACAAATTGGAATACAGGTAATATAATGCTTTCCATTCGTTTTTACGAAAAACGTAAAATGGACACAGCGTTGGGTATTACAAAGACCCTCGTAAAGAGGACGTCTGTAGAAGCAGAACTATAGGTTCGTTTCATATAAGCACAGCGAAAAATGTCTTATGACGAAATTCGTATGTATAAACAGATCTAAAGGGTAATTATGAGATTCTTTCTTTCGACCAATCAGATGAAAGTAAAGAATTTGACGACGTACGAATGATCCATATCAGTTCAAAAGGGTATTTATTCTCACAACAACAACAACAAAACAGCAACAACAACAACAACAAACAACAAACAACTACCAACAACAACAAACAACACAAACAACAACAACACCAACAATAACATAGTACCTATTATTTCTTTATATACCAACAAAGGAAATATATGCTAACGTAACATTGTTTCCACCATTAATAAGCTAAGTGTCTGAACTAAGAATATTTTGTACAATAACAAAATCTAACACACATTACGCTAGATAAATAAAAACTAACATTAACAAAGGTCCAATCTTATCAACAGTAAAGTAACTAACACAGAATACAAAACGTAACCTATTCACTTCGTTTTCAAGATATCTCTGAACTCATCAATCGTCAATTTCATTTAACAACTGATTTACGTTGCATTAGAGTATTCATTACAAACTTAAGCAATGTAAAACCTGAACTATTTTTTAAGCTTTTATCTCTTTTTAGACTTCGCCCCCTTTCAGATTCAAAAAATTTCAACATGAAACATGAAAAAGATTTTATGCTTCCTCATTGTATACAAAAGTGATGCAATACTTATTATATTTATTAAACAATGATTAGGTCGGGCAACGGTGTGCATTACATACATAGGTGACTAGGAGCAAGACCCTGTATAGTTAGAGAGCGGAATGTTATTATATAAGAATTAGTTGAAGCTACTCGAAGGGGTATTCGTTATCTAAGAAAATCTTATGATCACAACACTTTTAAGCAACATTTCGTTAGATACTGTGTATCTCGGATTAGTGTTGTTAATTGAAGTTCATTGCGTCTTCGATTGACGATTATTGAAGCAATTCATATCGATAATTGGTTTGTTAATTGAAGTCATTTAGATTCTATATTAGCAAGACTTAGACTAATGATAGGATTTCGTCATGAGGGTTGGAATCAATTTCACTTATGGGCGATGATCAAGTCACTGACCGGAAAATACTATGTAAACATCAGTTACAGGGGTATATTAGATAATATAGAGGCTAATATATCCCTGGTAACTTATGTTTACATTAGTAAAGTTAATCTAGAGAAAGTACTGTAGGCTGTGAGCTTTCAAAGCTGTTGGTCTGTTTAGGAAAATAACTCAATGAATATCATAAACAGAACTAAAGAATATAATATACAAGGTTAAAATCATAACATTACTTGGCGCGTATGAATAATTCAGCAAACATCCTGAAAAGTCCCCTACTTATCAAAGTAAAGTAGCTAATAGGGTCAATACAAATTACTCGATTATGCTCCCCCTTTATCTCGAATCAGCACAGGTTAAATAATCGTATCATCATAACAAAAATCCCTTAAAACATAACCAATCTATCAAAGATTCCAGCATCTTGAACTATGAAATTCCTTCAACAAAGTGTATCGTTGTGAGTATAACATCAATTGAAGTATAATAAACATGACATTAGCAAAATTCTAGGCCCAAACAGCTTACCCTTCCAAATTCCAACCTCAGCGACACCCGCGGTCCCCGTGGCATCGCAAGATAGCCCGGAACAGCAGAGTGAACACGACCCACCAGCACACATCGCCACTACAACACTCCGTGGTCCATCACGACGAACACGACTACACACTCAAACAAAAAGAAATGCACAAAACGGACATACAGCCAACAACATGCACAAAGAGCCCAGCAAACAGCAACAAACTCCAGCGGAATAAACGACACAGTCAATTCGAAAACAATAAATGAAGAGTAACGCCAATTCAATAAAAGGTAGATTAGCGAAGCCAAAAAAAAAAAAAAAAAAACCAAACAAAAAAAAAAAAAAAAAAAAAAAAAAAAACAAACGGTACACATCGAGACATAAGTCGCAATCCGAACGTAAAAACCTATATTCTCTTATACTCAACAAAAACTTAACACAGGCTCACGTTTCTAACACAACATAACACGTTAACACAGTAATATCTTAAAAAACTCACTCATTTCTCTAACCAAATTCAGTTGTTTATTTTCACATTGTCAATAGTAATATATTTAACATAAACAGTACCTAAACTACGAATAAAACAGTTTTCTTAACAGAGTAACTAAAAGCAACAAATTACCTTTGAAGAGAAACCCAGGGGGATGCGCCCCTTAAAAGGGTGTGAATCCTTTGCCGAGGGGGAATCACCCGACAGGGGTGAAGCGGAGCATTTACCCCTCCTTCGGCCCTTTCAGGAAAATATCATTTCAAAACTGCTAGAGATTAATGAGCAAAGCCGCTCATACGAGGGGGCGATGTTGTTTAGAACTGTTAAGCACTGTAAGACACTATCTTTGAGGAATCACCCCAGAGAGAAGAATGGGCACAGAAGGGGAGACGAATCTCAGGGAGTACCTGAGGGGTGTTTAAGCCGGTTAAGGGTACAAAGCCCTTTTCGGGGATTGAGCCCTTATGTAAAGGGTAAAAAGGACGCTACTTATATTAAACAAAATTCCTGGACAAGAAAATAGTGATGTATAGCAATCTATCAAAAGATAACCAGCTAATCAACCTATGATTTGACACTATCTTACATCAATTTGTCAAATTAGAGGCTGTCATAGAATTATTGAATAAACTATGAATAAACGATAAAATTAACAAAGTAAACATTTCTCGAGGCAAACTGAACATTACTCAACAAAAAACTTAACCTAGGCTCACGTTTCTAACCCAAGGACGGCACAAGGTAACACAGTAATTATCTTACAAACCTCATCATTTCTTTAACAAAATCAGTTTTAATTTCACCCTGTCATAGTAATATTTTAACATCAACGTAACCTAAACTTTACGGAATATAGCAGGTTTCATTAACCAGGGTATCTAAAGCAAACACATCACCTCCGAGAGGGAACATCCGAGGAGGGATGGCCTTCCCTTGAAGGGAGGGGGGAATCTTGAGAGGAGGGGTATCACCCGAAGGGGTGTAAGCGGGCATCTACCCTCCGAAGGAGGAGGTTAAGAGGGCTCAGCCATTCGGGGCTGAGGAGCCAGAGCCGCTATACACCCCTTCGGCGGTGATCCCCTCCTCTTCAAGAGATTTCCTCCCTTTCAGGAAGCGCAATCCTCTGTGTTTTTCTATCGGAGAGGTGATAGTGTGTTTAAGATTTTTACTCCTGGTTAATATTAAACTGCTTATTCCAGCTATAAGTTAGGTATACGTATGTCCAAATCATTACTATGACCAGGGATGAATCATTAACACTAATATTTGGTGAGGAGAAAATGATAAATGACGGTTTTGTAAAGATATTTACTGGTCCTACCTGCGACTGATGTGTTTAGAAAACGTGAGCCAGTATTAGGTTTTAAGGTTTTTGTGCATGTCAGGTTTTGCCCGAGGAATTTTGAATGTCTACGGTTATATTTCATAGTTCAAAATGATGCTTATACTTAGAGAAGTGTGTGACCTCTGTAGATTGAGTCCGCTATATGTAATATTTAGTGTCAAATTATAGGTTGATATTGCTTGGTAACTTTGGATAGGAATAAGTTATATGACAATGTCATTTTCACTGATTATGTTAAGGGGATTTTGTTTGACTGCTCTCTCACATACTGCGGAAGGGCGTGACGACCACCCACAAAAAGAAGCCAGACTTGTCCCTCTCACGCTCTCGAAGAACCCCTCATCTCAAGTGTACAACCCTGATCTATCTACATCCGCAGAGAGATAGATATACCGACACTCAGTGTACATTGAGATGAACTCGCAGTGCTAACATCCAATATCCTATAACTTTGTATAGTGAACTGTTGATTAAAATAAGATTCTTTAGAAATGGATATTTTACTGAAAGGGGCGGGGAAGGGAGGGGTAATAAGCTCGCTTACAACCCACTAATAAATCGGGGTAGATTCCCCTCGCCAGGGATTACACCCTTTCCAATGGTGCGCATTCCCCCGTGGAATTTCTCTTTAGGAAAGGTAATGTGTTGTTTAGTACTTTTGGTAATGAAAACTGTTTAATCGTAAGTTTAAATGATTTATGTTAAAATAATTACTATGGCATGTGAAAAATAACACTGAGTTTGCTAGGAGAAATTGATGAGTTTTTGTAGATTTACTGTGATTAACTGACTATGATATGTTAGAACGTGAGCCTGGGTTAAGTTATTTATTGCTTGACAGTAATGTTAGCGTTTGCTTTCTAGAATTTCTAGCTAATGATGTTCCTATGTTTATTCATACATTCAATTAATGATGATTATCTCACAACGAGTTGACACTTTGTTGAAGATAGTGTTAATTCATTAGTTCAAGATAGTTAGAGTATCTTTGATAGATGGCTTATTTATGTTAAGAGGAATTTTGTTAGATGATACGATTATATTACCTTGCTTTCTGATTGTATGTGCGCGAGATAAAAAGGGGTAGCACTTATCGAGTATTGTTATTAGACCTATCTAGCTACTTATACCCTTTTGATTAATGTTAGGGGATTTTCAGGATGTTATTGCTGATAATATTTCATTACGCGAAGTATGATTAGGTTTCTACTTTGTATATTATATTTCTTACGTTTTGCTGTTATGATATCAATGAGTATATTTTCCTAAACGAACAACAGTTTGAAAAAACAAGCCTACGTTACCTTTTCTAGATGAACTTTACTAAATGTCGTAAACATCAGTCTACAGCGGATTATATTCTAGACCTCCTATTATTAATCTAAGTCATACCCTCGTCCATAATGATGTATTAAGCTAATCATAACGCTATACAACTATCTGTCCGGCGGCTCATGCGGTGTGTGACTGCAATCATCGGACCAAAGTGAAATTGATTCACAACCCTCATTACGAATCCTATACCATAGTCTAAAGATCTAAATACGCGTCGCCACAGATGATCAATTATAACGAATTTCAAATGACTTCACTTAACAACCCAATCATCCGAAATAGAATCTGATTCAAGATCGTCCATCGAAGACCAATGACCATTCCATATAAAACACCTATCTCGATTGATACACAGTATCTAACGAAATGGTCTTAATAGTGCGTCCGACCATTGATATCATAAGGAGTTCTTTGGATTAAGAATACCCTTCGAGTAAGCTCATACTGATTTAGTATAATTACTTGCGGCTCTCTAATCTATACAAGGGTTGCCTAGGTCACGCTTGATATGATGCACCGTCGCCCGACTATTCAGTTTGCTTTAATAATATAAATAAGTATAATCAATACTACTTATTAAATTACAGTATGATAAAATACTTTATGTTTATATTTGAAATTTTCTGAAAGGGGGGAGGGCCGTTAGTCTAAAAAGGAGATTAGAGCTTAAAATATTTCGGTGTTTTATACTATTTGCTTAATGTTTTGTATGCATAAGCTAAAATTGTACCAGGATAAATATCAGTTGTAATTGTCTGAAAATTCACATTGTATATTGTTAGGGATGATGCTTTGAAAACGAGTGTGAAACACTCTTTGAGGCTTAGTTTTGTATTGCTTGTGTTAGGGCATTGAGCTTCACAACTGTTCTAATAGTCTCATAGGCGACACCTTCTTGTTTAATAGTTAGTTGTTATCACGATATTCTAGCATAGGCACTGTGTATAGATTTTTGTTATGTGATTACACACTCTCTCTTATTTCTGGATACTGCTCTATGTAGCTTTTTAATGTGGAAAGCACACTGCTCTCGATATTAGGCATTCATCTCGGTGGTTGGATTGATATAAGAACTTTTCTTGTTACTATGTTATTTGTTGGTGTTTGCTCTGTTGTTGGTGTTGTTTTGTCTGTCTGTCTCGCTTCGCTCTCGTTGTTTTGTTGTTGTGTTGTGTTCATTGTCTAGTGAGAACATACTAATTACTAAATAACCATTCTTCTGTACATACCAGGATCATGATGGTGCGCTCTCTTACTATGCTACGACTACGCATGGTTCTCACTATATAGATTGGGTTCGAAAAGAAGAAATCTCATTTACCTTTTAGACTGGTTTATACAATACGAATTTCGTCAGTAAGCAACCATTTATTTCGCTGTGCTGATATGGAACGACTCCTCCGTTCTGCTTCTTACAGGACGTCCTCTTTACGAGGGTCTTGTAATACCCCAAACGATTGTTTCATTTACGTTTTTTTCGTAAACGAATGCGAAGAGCAATATGATTACCTGATGTTCCCAATTGGAGGCGCAAAGTAATATCCTTTAATCATATCAGTTGAAAGGAATTCCTCAAGATTATCGGAAGCATTGGAAGCTTGGATAAAGGCTGAGTATGGTGTAATCTGGTTGACAATCGTTCTTGACGAAATAGAACGGTGACAGCTATGAGCGGCATATAATAGAATAGATGTTAGCTTTCACTGCATCTAAGATAATTTTAAATAAGTTTGATGTTACGCAACTATTGGAAACCAATGATGCTGTCACATTCGTGCGTACGTGTATTAAGGTTTCAGTGTTCGACATCTGAAAATATAAGCAGCTTTGATTTTAAGCATGAAAAACGACTATAAAAGTCTCACTTTAAATTGTTTGCATTTACTTCGAGGATATTTTAATCTTCATTATAGTCATGGTGTTAATTCTACATACATTCTACACCGAAAAAAATTGTGGTTCCGTATCAACTCGTATACAGAAACTGCCTTTAATCAAACTACTCAGTCTCAGGAATTACGTATTATCTTCTCTCATGGCTGGAGCGAAGTGAAGTGCTGTTTGAACCGAAATATGGCAGGAAAAAATGGTTTAGATGCAAGCGAGTTGTATTATATTTGCTACCATCTCCTTTCGGATGGTATTGAATCTCTGGAGAGAAATATATAGGACTTGCTCAATTTATACAGAATCCTATGTTCACCTGATTAGATGGTTTAATATATTTTAAAAAACTTATATGTACGAATGTGTTTATTTATTTAATGTTTCTTTTTATGGAAATCTATATGTTAATACATTTAAAACATGTTTTTAAGCCCCCCTTATGTACGCTTATCGTTGTTTTAAAGATGTTTGGGGCTGATGTTTATTCGCTGTAGCGGTATGTGTGTTAAGTATTGTTATTGTTCACAGTTTTAAGCTTATAAGAGATAAAAAAACTTTTTACTTGGTTGTCATTACCCAATATGGTATATATGCTAGTTTGTTACAGTGTGGATCTTTAAAGATTGTAGGTAGCAGTTTCTATTCTTGCTTTAAAAAGGATGTGTCAGGGTGTTGCCTTTGGATACGATTATTTCTTATTCAGTTTGATGCTATGTTAGCTTTGATTAATATGTTAAAGCTTTGTTTACGTTGAGTATACTCATCCGTTTGGTATGCTAATTACACACCGGTTTATTGGACACAAATTTTTGTACATATCATCCATGTTAATGTAAAATTAACATTGTTTATGTTATTAAACACGCATGACAAAGTGTGAATAAGTAGAGGTTTCATGGATGTTATGTTAGTGTCACTTTATAAGGTGTTTTAAGTGTGAACAACACTTTGTACGTTAACAAATCCTATTTCCCTGTTAAGATCGGGCTAAGTTTACTCGATTGTGGGTTATATTCAATAGTTCAGGATGATGCTAAGCTAGCATCAACTATACGAAACCGCCAAAAAATTTTTACCTCG
>JABUQX010016924.1:27500-48715 GCA_015478945.1 Trachelipus rathkii | reverse complement strand
CTGATTATTCCCTTCATCATGACATCTAAAAGTTATATTTTATAAGCCACAAATTTAAAATGGTGAGCATATAATAATATTATAGCTTATTTATATGATATATATATATTATTAACTTATTAAACTTGTTTTAATGAATAAAGAAGATATTAAATATATAGTATAATATACTATTATATATATATATATATATATATAATAAATATTTATTAATATATATAAACATATATATACTACTATATTTATATTATATATATATATTAATATTCCTGTATTATATTTAATATGTAGTATACATCTTAGATGATATATATATTATGAATATCTAGAGGTAAATATATATATAAGGGTAATTATCACCTAGGAGATGTCCTACAATGATATACTATCATATATACTATATAATAAGTATATATATTATATTATATATATATATATATATATATTATAATAATATTATATATATTAGTACATAATATATATATAATATATATATAGTTATCTAATATAATGTATATATACTATTGATAAGTAGTATCACTCACTTGAATAGTTGAGTATATAGATATATATATAAAATAGAGTATAGTTATATATATATTATATACCTAATATATATAATATATATATATATAATATATATATATTATATATAATATTATCTATTAGTAAGATAATATATATATATATAATATGTATTTCTTAGTATTAGATTATGTTTTATATATATATTATATTACATAGGTATATATATATATACTTATACTATATATATATTTATATATATTAGGCACGTTATATATACATATATAATTATATACCATCGACATAATAGACATTATTATAGGTTCAAATAATCTTCGAATATATCACTGTATAAATTATAAAACATAATATATTTTCAAGAAGAAAAAAAATCAAAATTCATTTAAATAAAATGAAGACAAAAAGTTTGGAAAATTTATGTTAGGTACTAAAGTCTGAAATCTTCAAGGTGTCTAGGTGGAAGAATTCAATAGGATTGGCAACGCTTGGGATAAATTCATGTGAAATTTTAAATCTGGTTTAAAATTATAATTATATTTAATTGTTATTAATTATCATTGAGATGTTAGAACAGTAATAGAAATAGAAACGTGGTAAATTGAGATAAAATTTAGGGAATATAGATAAATTCAAGAAGAATATGTTCAATATGGTAAAGAATATTTCTGAGAAGTTAGGTAAATAATTATTTGGTACAGTTTGGGAAACATATACTGGGGAATTGTAAGAGAGTTTTAATTAACGTTACGTAAAATTCCAGACGAGTTAATTATATAATATAAGGATACGGAATAAGCGCGGAGACATAATTTCTCCAGTAAAGAAGAAAAATTCATAACTCGAGATTTATAGTTTTTCACAGATTTGACTATGCGGGACAGGTTGAGCATTCTCGCGTTGTGCAAGGGGATTAGCATAAGTTAGCTAGTAAGCATCGACAGCGCAAGCGAATAATACCAATGTAGCTCGACACTCCACACATATACAACCTTCGACAGAGAAACTCAAAGAAAAAGGATACAATATAGAGATTATACAACTAAAGGACAAATGAAGGTATAACTACTCAAACTGGACAATCACAGTATTGCGACACTATGAGAGTGAAGTGATGATGAAACTAAAGAAGTATAATGATAGTAATAGGAGAATAGCGTTACGAAAGAAGGAAGATCTCATCGTATTATATAATAAGATTTACGTAATCATAGCGAAGGTGTCTAATCTTCATATCGCTGTGAAAAATGCAATCTGGCAAAGGATATTCTTAAACTGTCGAAAGAGGCTGTGATTGGCAACTTTAGTCAACGTCCATGTATGAGCGCCATGTAGCAACGTTGGTCTTTTCTATCTCTGTATATATATATACTAGTATCGAAATTTAGTGAGCAACATGCCTGACTCTACGGTGTAGCTCTGTAGATTAAGTGTGACTGCTAACTGTTTCTTTAGTATTAGGAAAAACGTAATCTATGAAGCTAATGCTAGATGGTGAATCTAGTCATCTATCATCTCTCTTGGCCGCTCACTCGGCCGACCCTGACATGTATCACTCTATAATATAACGGTGATTAACTGTGAGCTAAGTATACTCTATCTAAACTGTAAATCGTATATACTCTATATGAAATGGATATATTACCAATATTTATAGACTACGCTATAAATTTATATCATTTAAAACTTCTCAAATAAGTATTATATCTAATTATTGAGATATTTTAATTTAGTTTAATTATAATAATATATATATATATACCATAATTTATATATATATACTATTGTTCTGAAGAATGGCCTCATGACTCTTTGTATCGTTATATATATAATTCATACTAGTGTGGTAGTAATTATATATATTTTATGTCAACGTGTTATTGTTATTTTTTATACTCTAATATATATATTGATACTATTTAGATATAGGTATGTAACTTTATTTACCATCCATAAATAAAGACATCCTCAAAAGCTTACTTTATATATTATTTTAAACAGGTAAAATATTAATATATATAAGACAATTTATCATGATATCGCAGATCTATTATAGTATCCATATTATCTATATTGTATACTATATTGTGTTTCTATCTTATATATGATTATATATTTTATGTAATTACAGATATTGATTTAACTATGGGTATATATATATATATATCGTTATTTAAATTATTTATTTATATTGTATGTCCTACGAGTATATTAGTACATTTTCATTTTTCCTCTATTACTATTGCATATAATTAAAAGAAATTACCATACATACATACTATCATTTAACACATTTATATATTATATAGCTAGCGATTAAATCCAAAAATCTCCATTTATTATAAGAAGAGGGTGACAGTTGCAGATATAAACTATACAACTACCTATATATATATAAAATCAGTTAAGGGAATGGAATTAAAACTTTCAAATAAATAAAACAATATTTACATGTTACATATTCAATTGTATTACCTTTTGGAGCTATAGGTAAGCAGAACAGAAGCTGTACGACTTAAAAGTTAGAAAAGGTATTAATCATTTACAAGAAATAGAATTTGATATTTAATAATATTTAATAGTAATTTAATTCTATAAGTTGGCTGATTATTGACTGACTATTTATGTATAAATTCCTGCACATAGAGGTATATATTAATTATAATACATTGAGTATATATATTATATAAGATATATTAAATACATAATTAATTATAATATATATCAGAAAGTATTATAAGTATATATATATTTATATAATAATGTATATATATAGATATATGTGTTATATTATATAAATATATATCATATTATAGTATAAATATAATATATTATATATAATCTATAATTATAAGTATATATAATATATTATTATGAAGGAAAATAATATTATTATTAGCCGTACTGTACAAACTAACTAGTGGTTATAAACAAACACGATATTATATAATTTTAAACATAATTACATTAATATAAGAACAATTTTAAATTATTATTATTATAAATTAGTAATTAATAATTTATATATATAATGTAAATTAAACTCATAAATATATATTACTATTATATATTATTATTATATAATATTATATATATATTATATATTATAATATATATATATAAAGAAGTTTTATCTGTCATTCAAATTATACTAAATTAAACCTGTAAGTTAATAATAAGTCTTGAAAGTTATGATAACAGATGAGGATTAAAACTTTGGCAACTGCAATTCTCAGTACGGCTCGTCTTATTAATAATGATTAGGTGCATTTTATATTATTCTTAACATTTTATTTTTTTTAGAGTATATTTTTATTTTTTTTTCAGAATTATTAGTTGAAAAGCTTCTTCAAATGTAATATAAACTAAAAATTGAACAGTGTTTTTCTCTCTAAATATATAGATATGATATTGTTACACAGCTTTATGAAATAGGGCTAGTTTAGTGTCTAAATATTGTGTAGTTATAGATAGTTTGTGTTTTCTATGATCTTCTTGTTTTAAATATTGAATAAGATAAGATAGATAGATAGATAGATAGATAGATATTAATATGATAGATAGGATATGTAGAGAAAAAGACAATAGATAGATAGATAGATAGTAGTAAGGAGTGCGACGATAGATAGTAGTGATATAGATAGATTTGATAGATAGATACGATATAGATAGATCGATTATAGTTATAGATAGAGTACGATAAGAATAGATAGATAGAAGATACGAATTTAGATAAGATGATAATATTAGATAAATATAGATAGAATAGATAGATAGATAGATGATTATATGATAGTGCTTAATATTATTAATAGAATAGATAGATAGATATGATAGATAGATAGAATTTAAATAGATAGATAGAGATAGATAGTATAGATAGTTTAAAGTAGATAAGAATGATTAGATAGAACTGATAAGTAGAATGAATAGATAGATATGTAGATAGATAGATAAGAATAGATAGATAGATAGATAGATAGATATGATGAATAGATTAGATTGATAGATAGAAATCTATATATCTATATCTAATATAATATATAATTAGTATATATAAATTATTATATTATATATCTATTAATTATATAATATATATATATATATAATAAAGTTATATATATTTTTAGATATAAATAGTATATAAATATTATAATGAGAGCTAGTATAAATTATTATTTTATAATATTATATATATATAGTATATAATAATTATATATATTAATTATTGATATAGATATATATATATATTATTATCTAATATTTTATATTATATTATATATATATATAATATATTAAATATATATATATTAAATACAACTATATATTATTATATTAATTATAATATATATTATAATAATATATATTATTTAATTTAATTATATATTTATATAATTCTATTAATATAGTATTATATGAGTAATTACTGAGTAACGATGGATATAAGTTGTGCATGTAATTAGATAGTTATATTATAATTTATGTATTATTAGTTATTAATAATATAAAAATAATATAAATTAATTCAATTAATATTTTTATATTTCTAAACTCTCCCTTTACCATTTTAAAACTAGTTATATAAATTTCATTTTCATGACGAGACTGTTATTAACTATAATTATTATTATATCATACATCTAATAATTATATATTTATATATAAATTTTAATATATAATATTATATATGTATAAAATTATAATATATTATATTAATTAAATATTATTTATAATTTAAATTATATTATATATTATATATATTATAATTTTTTATCTATAATACATACATATAATATATATTTATTATATATTATATATATTATAATATATATAGTTTAATATAATTATATAATAATTATATATATTTATATATTATAATATATTATATTAATTATATATATATAATATAATTATTAATTATAATAATATATATTAAGATAAATAATTATATTATAATAAAATTTTAATGATATATTTTCTCTTACATTTTAAGAATAATATATTAATTATTAAATATATAATTATTTAATATAATATATATATATATATTATATTAATATATATATAATTATATATAATATATATTATATATTAATTATATTATATTTATTAATTATTAATATATTAATTATAATATATATATTATATATATAAATATATTATTTTATTAATATATATTTAATTAAATATATATATATATTAATATAAATAATATGTATATAATAATATTTATAATATATTAATATATTTATAATATATTAATATAATAATATTATATTTATTAATTATAAATTAATATATATAATATTATATATATTAATATTATATAATATTAAATATATTATATATTATTTTATATATATACTTATATATAATTATAATATAATATATATATTATTAATATATTATATTAATTATAATAAATATTTATATTATTATGATATTAAGTAATTTAATATATAGATTTTATATTATTCTTTATTACTATCTATCTATCCTTCTATTTATATCATTTAAATAATTCATAATCTATAATATCTTATCTTATATTATATAATCTGACATACATATCTTAAAGGGATATTGCTAAATCGAATTAATGTGATGTAAATTATGAGAAATATCTAATTAATAATATAAGTATATTTAAATTTAATATATATTCTATATTAACTAATTCTTCATTCTTATTCATATTATCTGATATCTTATATCTCTATCTTAATCTTTATCTATTAATTAACCTTCTTCTCTCTTATTATTGGATTATATTAATTATATTATTTATATAATCTTTTAATCTAATTACTTTGATACCATTCTTTCTATAAACTTAATTATTATTATAATTCTTTAATCTATTCATATATAATTATATAATTAATATCTCTTAACATTAATTTTGCATTTCTATTATAATTTTTCTTTAATTTTTATTATATTTAATATCTATATCATATATATTATCTGTACTTAAACATACTTGTCTCCTATAATATCTATTTATCTATAATATTTAATATATATATCTTAATAATCTTGATGAATTCTTCGAAATAAATGAATAAGGATCTATTATTTGATCTACATTTACTATAAATCTTATCTGATTATACTTTTCATATTTCGATGATCATCGTGTCTCACACAGCAAAGATATTGAAGCTATCAATTAATTTAAGGTCACTCTATTTAATGTCTTATTCTATATTAATCACTAATAATTATTATCATTATATATAATTATTATATTTATTCTTCTGCACTTATATATAATACTTTTTGACAATATAGTTTTCGATAGACTACTGCATAACATATCTATACTTATTCATTATATCGAGATTCTTCATCTTATCCTTATTCTATCTCTCATTCTCTAGTTATCGAAGTCATACTCTAAGTAGATTTTATCTATCTATACATTAATTACTATTCTCTTATATCTAACATTAATTATTAATTATTCTTATTTCTTACTTCTATTTCGTTAAATTGCAGTTATATTATATCTATCTTAGTCCCTATTTATATTACACTTAATAACTTCTTAGAAGTATATTTCTCTTGTTTTAAATTATTTAATGGACGAAAAAATACTTATATACAATTATATTTACAGCTTATCCATAAATAATAAACTCGCAGAGAATATATTTATAGTTAATCTATCATTTAAACTCTATATCATTGTTAGCTCTTAATATCACCAATCGTGTATCTAAGCACTCTTATCTTCAACAGATTACTTATTTCTCAACATGATGAGTAAGAGTTTAGGTATGAATTACGATTAGAGAGACATCTTATATTGGTTTTGACTTTTAGCGATGAGATAAAATAAAGTTCATTATAAATACTAATGTTTATTTAGAGAAATCTAACTTATTAAAGGCTGAAAAGATTCAGTTCTTTTAATTCTAAATTGATGAAATGATATTATAGAGTTAGAGAATCATTTTAGTAAAAATTGTGTAAATGAGAGCAAAATAGGTATTTTAAGCACAGATTTATTTTTAGGGTATTATTATTATAAAATTTATATACAAAGATATTTATTATTATGCTCACTTCATTCCATACTGCTCATACTGTATACTGTGCATATTTGGACATTCGGGGACAGACCTAATACAAATTTTATAATTGAGACTTATTGTTAATTAAGTATATTAATATAGTATATAATAGTACTAGATATTATTAACAAGTCATCATTTATAAAATTTTTAATTTTTATTTAGGTAATACTATTAATGGCATAATTTAAGAGGGATATGGGGCTACATAAAATTATATAGGGATTTATTATGTATGAAATATTCTAGAGATTGATATTTTTTTATGCAATGTATTACTTTATTTTATGCAGTAGCGTGTTATATTTAATATCAGTAATATTATCTTACAATATAATTTTTTTTTCTTATAGTAATTAACAGATAGAAAATGATATATAATTTTATAATTCTAATAAAACAAAAATATTTTTAATAGAGGTTCGGAATAAATACAAAATTCTCTGACTTTTCTATCTGAAGTGAAACTCTATGTCGTAGTATTTCTCGTTATATGTTCGTTTATTCACTACTCGAATACTCTCGCCGTCTTGTCAATAGTATAATAGTATATATTATATACTAATGTGAAAACATCCGAATGACTAATATATATATAGTGAAAAATTTAATAACTCCATAGATAAAATAATATGGATATTGTTTATTTATAAACGAGTATTATTTTCAGCCTATTTATATCCTAAGATATAATACCAGAATAAGCTGATTAGTATACTAAATAGGTACTTAACTTAAAGTCAATATATTTAAGCGAACTTATGTCTTACAATGTTCAATTAAGATACATAATCGTTATATTTTATGTAGATATTTTTTGTGTTCTGAGTATATATTAATAACTATTACACTATATTATCAAATTAAAGTATAATTTTATTTATATTATTACATAATTTGCATAATTGAAAATATAAACATAAATTATATTTCAATTTTTATAATATATATATCTTAAAACTAATATAATAAATTTTATTCAATAAGAAAACTATTCTTTTAATTACTAATAAATGAAGTATCATTTACTAACAATCCTTATCTATATAGATAAAAATTTTAAAAAAAAATATCGTATATTCGGCAATAGTTGTATATTTTAATTTATATTTATCATTTATATTATATTCTATTATTATTGGTATATATACTATAAAATTAGAGTTAATATAATATAATAATTTTATATCAATACTATTACTTAATTACCCCATTATAAATATAATAATATGATATAACTAATATAACTATTATATATTTAATCGTTATTTTAATTATAGTATTAATATTAATATATATAATATATATATATATATTATAATGTATTAAATATTATTATAATTATTAATATTATTATATATATTTACATATATTATTATTTATTATAATATATTATATATATTATTAATATATAGTATATATATCTGTCTATTATTAATATATTATATTATATTATAATTAATTAATATTTTATATTATATATTATTTGAATTAATTAAATTACTATCTAATATATAATAAATTATTATAATATATTATATTGATATGTACTTATAGAGTGACTAACGAGTATAATTGTTTATCATAATACTTATTATTAATAGTAACTTTATGCCTTCAGATACTATGATATAAACAATAGGTGATTATTTATAGAATAATAGTAATAGGGTAATAATTATAGTTAATATATTTTAATTATATATACTTTTATATTATAATATAATCTAATATATTTTAATTATCTATAAATATTAATATTATAATATATATATTATTGATTACTATTATTCACATTTTAAAAAAATGGATCGCAAAGTGGCTACATTGGAATCGCCTATAGTAAATTAAATATGATTATATACTATAAAATTGAAAAATAAATAAATTGAATATAATGTATAATTGATATTATATTTATTAATTATTTAATACTATTATATATAAATATGTTAATATATATATTAATTTATATATATTTATATACTATATATAATAATTAATCTATTAATTATAAATATTTATAATTTATATTTATATTATTTATAATATTAATTATTATTTAATATTAATGAATCATTTCTATACAAAATCTGAATAATATTTAAAGAGATTTGAAACCTCATGATTAGTGTATAAAAAAAATTAGTATATAGTATAACTTATATAGTATATAACTATAACTTTATATTATATCTATTCCTATTTGCGTGGGTTTGTTTATATTCTTATTTTATATATATTATTACTATTACTATTGTCATCTTACTCATTATTATATATAATATATACTATATATATTTATAATAATTATACTAATAGGTTTATATTATTATATAATATAGATAATATTTTCTTTCCAAAATTAAAATTCATGAAAGGAGAACCAAAGAACAAAAATTATCCTTTAATTGATCTTAATTAAAATCAATTTCTATAAATGATATTATATATTAAATCAATTATAAATAAAATAAATAATAATAATTAAAATATTAATAATTATATATAATTTATTATATATAATAAGAGTAATATCATGATAAATAAAATATAATAATCAATATAAAATAAATAAATATATTAATTAATTATAAATTAATTATTACTAATAATAATTTCTCATTAACATAATCGAAAAATTAATAAATTTATAATATATATTATCTAATATGAATAATATTATAATTAAATTAATTATTATATATAATATTATAAGGTATAATTTAGTAATAAAATTAATTAATGAAGTAATTAATTAATAAATATATAATTAATAACAATATAAAATAAATAATATTTATATAGATATTTAATAATATAAATTGGCGATAATATAATAATAATAAGCGGATGTATAGTGAATTTTAATTTGGTGTAATAATAATAATAAGAATATAATAATAATGGAATTATATTAATAATATATTTATAATGAAATTATCATTAACTAATTATAATTATAATAAAAATAAATTATAATAATAATTTAATAATATTTAATTTAATAGATAATAATGATTATTGATATAATAATCATGAATATATATAAACTTAATAATAATATATTAACAATCATTAAATTAAAATGTGTATTATTCTTTTTTATATATATATTCTTAAAATTATATTAAATTATACATATTCTTATCTGATTTTTTATGCTCGTGATAGCATCAATGTTTTTTGATATATTATATATAAATATATATAATGAATGTTACAATTAATAGGATCATTTCAGAAATATCTGTTAGTTATAAAACTGGTATTATTCCTATAATATTTTTGATAATAGAAAACTTAATATAAAATATATATATATTATTTAATATATAACTCTATTTAATATATATATTTGTAAAATATTATATATAAATATAATATAATATTTTATAAATATATAATTAATTATATATATATTATATATAAAAAAAAAAAAATATATTAATATTACTTATATTATAATTAAAAATATCATTATATAATATAATTATAATATATTATATAACTATATTATATATATAATTGTATATATATATATTAACTATAATATATATATATATTAATTATATATTATATATATATATAATATAACTATAATTAATATATACTATATATAATTATTATCACGAATTTTTGTTTGTAGTTATCTGGATGTAGTAATAAAGAATATGAGAAAGGATATAGAATATTTTGGACGGCGATATTCTGGAATGCGCGGATGAACTTCGCGTGCTTGGAAGCAAGGGGAGATAGGGTGAGAGAGATGGTGCATGTTTTGCGAATAGGCTTAGAGAATGCTTTATTTCTGATTCTGAACTCAAGTAAAGACGGAGAATCATGATGGTCATAGAGAAGAAAGAGAGGGGAGAGAGAGGAGTGGATGTGTAAGGGACTGAGATAAAGATGGTAGGAACACAAATTATGAATATTGTGATAAGTATGGGAAGAGAGGAGGAAATAGATAGGACAGGAAATCAGCAAGTAGGATTAGTCTGTAAATGAAATTCAGCTGTTAGAGCAGTGTCCTATCTTAATAGATTCAGATCATAATAGATAATAATGGTACGGTGATTAAAAGAGAGTTTCAGGTGAATACACCCATTTATCATGAATTAGGGAGAACTGTTTTAGAACTGCCCAATAGTTGAGAAGAGACGAATTATTATTTGTGGAAGATTTGGTTACCGTACATTATTTTTTATCCAAAGACTAGTAAATAATTTGATATAATATTTCTAAAAAATTTGATGACTTTTTTGACAGGAAATAGAAGTTATTACAGCAGCTTATTTTCTGAATCTATAAATAAATACTCACCGACGTTTGTCACCAATGGTCTTTAGACTAATGTTTCTCATTTTAATTTTCAAATTATAATTTTTTGCAGATTAATTAAGGTCCCATAATTACTTCTACAATTTTTTCGCATTTGATATCAAACGGACAAAAGCATAAGGAAATATTATTTATATTATAATACTGGATAAATACAAATAGATTGGGTTTCTACTTTTACGACAAAATGCATTAGAAAGTATTTTTTGATTTTTGGAAAAATTGTTTAACATAGCAATATGTGTTGTATAGAGGCTTGAAAACTACCTTTTTAAAATTCTATAAATTTCTCTCTCAAATTTTCCTAAAATCGAAATATTTCCTAAAAAGTTCTTATCTTCCAATCTTTTCTAGTGATATCATTTAACTATTGCAGTGATGTTTAAAAAATTGTAGAAGTTCAATAGAAAAATATCAAAAATTATTAGTTTGGGATAAATGAAACTCAAAATTAAAACGATACAGACAAAGAATAACACCCGAAAATGACGTCTAGAGGTCAGAAAAAGCTGAGGTTGCTTTTTTTTTTCCCTCTTTAAATTGTATGAAAATTAAGTAATTTTAAATGTTCTAATTTCTAGTTGGAGCTAAAAATGGGTGTGACCAAAAATCAAATATGAGATCTTTTACACTTACACAATTACACGTCGGCATAGAGACATGGAGTACGCCACAAGTATATTTGACTTATACTAGATAGATGATGTTATATACGTTTTTGGAGATAACGAGAGTGGGAAAGATCTGAAAAGTTAGGGTCAGAAAAACTAAATAACGAATAGGATATTATTAGAGATGGAGATTATGAATGAAGACTATATTATTTTTCTTTCAGAGTCTGAACCTTTTTTTACGCGTGAGTGAAGTGAAGAACCCCTCATGGGGGAATAAAAAGAGGATGTAGGAGAGGATAGGTAGAGTAAGAATAAGAGGAGATTTTATAATTGTGGGAGACTGTAGGGATATTAAATGATAAGAGGAAGACCCAATGAGAAGAGATGGAGTGAGCTTAGGTGGAGGACTTCATAATGACAAGAATTGAGGAATGCATACGATGTGGATGCTTGATGATAGATAAGTAGATGGAGATTTGAGTTTAGAGGAGATGGTAGAAGAGCTCTGGTCTCGTGACAGAGGTCTTGACCTTCCTGTGAAGCAGTATTTGATATAATGTAAGTATTTTTAATTATGTATAATAATTTAATTAGATATAATTATATAATTTATATAATTTTATAATTATATATAATATTATATTATCTTTATATATATAATAATATCTATTATATATATTAATATAATATTATAATTATATATAATTTAATATTATATTATATTATATATATAATATATATTTATATAATATAATATATTATATAACTCATATTTATATATATAAATTAAATTAATATTATATATAATTAATAATAAATAATTATATGTTTATATATTTATATATATAATTATATATTAATGATTAAAATATTAAGAGTATATTATATATATAATAATATAATTATAATATATTTATTATATAATATATATTATATATATATATTATGATTATAATTATAAATATAATTATAGTAGTAGTAAATAGTAATAGTAGAGTATGTGGGAGAGGAGATAGAGAGAGGAGAGAGATTGAGATGGATAGAGCGGGAGAGAGACGTATTTACATATCAGAGTCTGCGATACTGATTAATATATATATTTATAAGATTAATATATAAATATATAAAATAATTATAAAAAATAATAAAATAATAATAATAACTAAAAAGCATTTTTAATAAATATTAAAATATATTTTTAAAGATATATTATTAAATGATATATTATTAATAAAAATATTAAAAATATATATCTTATTAAATAGTAAGTAGAATATATATTAGGAATGACTATAATATAGTATATAATATTAATATTAAATATATATATATAATATAATATATATATATATAATATATATTCATATATAAATATCATTATTATTATTATAATTGCCTTAAATAACAAGAATATTTATTATCAATTCTATAATATAATATTAATCTATATATATTTATTAATTTTAATCATATATTTATTATATATATATAATATATATTATTAATATATATTATATATCTAATAAATATTAATAATAATATATATATATAATATATTAATATAATATAATATTTTAATTATATATTATATATAATATTACATAATATATAATTAATAAATATTATATTATAAATTAATTAATAGTATTAATATATATTATATAATATTATTATTAAGATATATATATATATTATTTATAATAGTTAATAAATATATATAATATAATATATTAATAATATAATTATAATTATATCCTTAATTTCGCAATTTGAGAGATGGTTATTTTACATCACTTCCTCATCTATATATGTGTGTATACTTGATAATTCTGTCAGTCAGTTATTCTAATCATTTCAAAATATATTCAATATTTTGAGAATGGGCTACGGTATTCTTCTATATCTTTTCAATTTCATTGGTTAACTATTATTAAATAGTAGTTTGAGTAGATGTTAAATAAAATTGTTATGTGAATTACGGTTTTTCATTTATTTAATGCTTTTACTAATTCTTATAATGTCTGATCTGCAAGCTTTTATCTCTATTATATTGTGTGCTTAGTTTTATTAATTTATTATATATTTATTCGTATTTTATATATTTTATTTTTATTTGCGTCTTACTATATTCTTGTGTGTTATATGTGTATTATGTAAATTTGCTGATCTTACGCCTCAGCTGATATCTAAAAGCTATATTAGTAATCTGTAGAGCTAATATATATTATAATTATTATATATATATACCTCTCTTCATTATTCATTTACAGTGGATGCCGCTGGAGCACATCTTTATGCTTGTGTGCTATCTTGATGCGGATGTGTATGACGATGTTTTGTTTTATTAACACCTCGCGGTTCTGCGGTGAT
The DNA here is from genome assembly GCA_015478945.1 of Trachelipus rathkii. NCBI lineage: Eukaryota > Metazoa > Arthropoda > Malacostraca > Isopoda > Trachelipodidae > Trachelipus > Trachelipus rathkii. Next base: position 33,768 of record JABUQX010016924.1, on the reverse strand, counting down.
CGCGGATGCTCTGCGTAGTGTGCATAGCACTCGCCAATATGTGACTCTTACTTCAGGACTATATCTATGGGAGGTAGTTGTCTTCAAAGATCTATATCATCATTATCTGAATTTTAATAAACATGTTAAACTTTTTCTATAAGAATATATCAAATAAATCATTAGTTGAACTTTCTTAAAGTACTGATATTAATTTTTCACATATCGAAAAAACATTTGTTAATAAACCATTTTATAAGTATAAAAAGGTATTAAATACAAAACTTAAACGTATAATAAACTTAATTTCTCATTTTCTGTATTTGATGTCAGTTGATGTTGTCTGTTATTACACAGTTTAATTTTCTTACTACTACAATAAAACACCCATTTATATAAATGTTATATACGTCTTCATTGTGAAACTTATATATTAATTACTATATTTATAATTCATTTTTTTTTTTTATTAATTATCGAAGATATTTTCAAACCTGAAAATGTATTATATCTTGTTTAACAGGTAATAGTATATATGCTTTTATTTGCCTCATGATTACCCTATGTTAGATAACTCTTCATATTATGACCTTTTCATAATACTTACTACTGACCGATCTGTTCTCATATAATATAATTCTTTACCCTAAATATAATATATTAATACGATATGTGTCATTAGTATGAAATGGTACTTACCTACTCTCTTAATTTACTATTTTTTACTATAATAAATATTTCATTATAAATTATTATTATAATTGATAATACTACATATGTCATATACATAAAAGAATCATAAAAAAGGTGATATTATCACCTTTATGAACATTATGCATAAGAGTTTATTAATAATAATTACTATATATAATACTTGGAACTTTTTGATCCATTAAAGGATTGCATAAATATTAATCATATTCCATATAGTTTGTATTATATGACCAACTATTAAATCAGATTAAACGCAATAATGTAGTTTACTATTAGCGGGTAAGGCGAACGGGTGACCAACTGAAATGCTCTCTACCAACTCAATTTGCCACTTCCTCGCTTAATGAAAGACTTTATCATTACATTATATACTTTTTGAAATCTATGTATTGAAAATTCAATATCATGAGAAGGTTTCCGTATTGCTTGAGTAGTCATTAAATTGTTTGCTTTTCTATCGTATAAGTATGTTTTTATTTTCATCATATATTAGCCTCAGCATTGCTAATTACTCATCAGTTGAACTATAGTTGATTAGGAACAGGCATAGTATTTTCTTTGAAAGTATTAATCAAGCTTTGGGTAACATTGTTTGCATTATAACTTTTCCCTCTTACTCATTTGAGATCATTATTTGTATCTAGTCGTTCTTGGAATGTAGTATTTTTAAACTCATTTGCACTAACATGTTTTGAGTATGCTTTTGGGTTTCTTCATCACTAATGGAGTATATCATTATCTAGTGTTTCTGCTAATGTGTATTTATCTTAGTATAGTTGGTATATGTCTGTAGTTTCGTTTTTTTCTTTACATGGGGCGATAATTATGAGATAGTTCGGATTTTGAATGATTTTTATCACTGCAACCTTTATTACAGTAAGAACACTTTTGTTCTAATGTTGTGTTACAAAATAATCTTGCCTTTATAAGGGGATTAAGTAAGTTTGACAATACTTATTATGAAGGTATTAATTTTAAGCAAGTTTATTTTAGAGAGGTAGACTGGATTTTTCCCATTCGTATTACCTATTTTTAAAGGTATACATTTTCATTCGAAGATGGTCAAAATGCTTTCTTAGCGTTTTAAGATTATATATAGATGATTAATTATATAATTCATCAGGAATTACATGAGCTGAAGAGGCCTAGATTTATTTATATTTGGTAATTATTCGTTCATAAGATGGATTAAATTAGCTTAAAGGCAGTGTGATTTGGATGTCTTTTTCCACACTTAGTATAAGTGTTAATATTAGAGATACGAACTGGCGTACTAAATCATAGAGCTCTTTGAGAAATTACCATTCTTTCTCATGTGGAAGTGTACTATATACCAGCGAGTTTGGAATTGATTTGATAAATTAAGATATGTGAATATAAGCGTTTTTGATATTGCTTCAACATATTTTCATTTTAAATTATTTATTTTCCAGATTCAATCTTAAGTATTTTTTTATTTAAAAATTCACCGATATTATCCAATTTCGACATAAATATATCGCGCTAATCTCGCATGAGGCAAGCGCGGATGGTCGGGTGCGGATGCGGATCTTGTTAATAATGTGGCGGATGTCCCGGATGCGGATGGCGGAATGCGGATGTTTACCTTGCATTCACATAAATATATATATTAATACTATATATATAGATAAGTATTATACTTAATTATATATTTATTATTATTATTAGATATGATTTATATATTATATATAATAAAATTGGACAGCTTCTAAATATCATTCAAAGTTTTGACAGTTTAGCTGTAATCACAGGTAGTACAGAAGGCATTGGTTAACAGATGCTTTTTGTACCCTTTATCAGAACAAAACTAATTTTGAACTTTAGATGTTTGTAAATATTCAGTAGGAAATTTTGCCTCTTTTAATTTGCGGAATTTGCATCCAACTACTTCTAGCACTATATTTCATAAATTGAAATTATTCTGGAATTTTGCATTGGATATTTTTTTTAGTGATTTTATTTTTAGAATTTTAATACTTTTATATTCCACAATATATAATGAATTTTTAGTTTATTTTGCTTTTTTGTAATTTTTCTTTCGCACATACATGGGAACACGGCACATTTACTTACCCAACTTTTAAACTGTATTTTTTTATGGGGTTTTATGTTATCACTTGACTGCATGTGCTACATATTTTCCTGAGGTTTGGCTTTCGTGCTTCTACACAGAATTCAGTTTTTTTTTTTTTTTTTTTTCTCTGTTGGGTATTGAATAAAATATATGCCTTCAAAATCTCTTTACTTGATTGTTAGCATTAGTCATATTGTAAAAATATAACTCAATTTTGAATCTCTTTTAATTAGATTTTACGAATTTACTAACCATTAAGGTCTCCCTGTGAGCAGTAGGTAAATACATTGACTCCTCCACTCATATATGCTTCAACGCTTATCAAGTAGACACAGTTCTGGTTAGATTAATTTTGAAACCATTGGTGCTTTTAACTAATATTCTGTCACATTCCTTCATTAGAACTATGAAAATTCACAGATAGATTGCATAGTTGATTATCAATCGTAACCTAAAACTATGCTTTACCGCTGAACTATTATGCATACTTTTTGAATAGGGATGACTTATATATATATTATATATAATTTTTATTTTTATATATTTATAATATATATATTTATATTATATATATCTATTTAATATAATATATATATAATATTATATTAATAAATAGTATTTTTAATTATGATGAATAGATATATATATATATAAGTATATATAAATAGTGTTATGATGGATAAGTACTGCATTTTAAAACCTAAATACTAAAAACCAAAGTAGAAGTATTTAGTATTTATTATATAATACTTCAATTTTGTTGATTTATTTCTTAATTCTATCGACTATACCAAATTCTTCATCTATTTAACTAACCTCTTCTGATTTCTTGAAGTTCCTAATTTTCTAATTAATTTCAATGTAAACTGTATGATTCACAGATATTTTTAAAGTATATATTATTTCATCATTTAGTTATTGTATCACCGGTTATAATGTAAACAAATAAATATTCAATTTCCAACCACTCTCGGGAGAAGGGCCAAAAATACACAACTTCCTTTGATGCATTATGTATCTTCGGTATTTTAAGATCCAAATGTCCTGCGTACTCCCAAAATTAAATGTTTATTATATATACTGAAATAGATATTATTCTTTTTCAATTATTCTTTAAAGAAATATTTCGCTTTAATTTTTGTCAACTTTGGTTTTTCATTCCTAGCTAACACTTTCTCTTCCCTTTAATGTAAAAAAAAAAATTGCTCCTTTTAACGACTAAATTCCCATTAAAAAGAAAAAAAAGAGGGAAAGAAAGAAAAACTTTCTAGGAATTTATTCTTGATTCTATTTTATAATAAGCTATATATATTATTGTCATTTACCTAATATTACCTACCTCATCCCTCTAATATATATTATATTTGGGCCTATCACTCTTCTTCACTTTTTTTCTTAATTCTCTTCATTTATACCATTACGTAAAATCTGTCCCTATAAACTTTTTTTTGAAAAGTGGCCATGCGCCTAGCTGTCGTTTTTCTATTTCATCTTACATTCCTCCTTTACAAGCACAAACGAACTAGCACGCATACACACGCACATATCACCTAAGTACACATTTATTGTCAAATTCAATGCGCCTGTGCGCCTACTCGACGGCTGCGGACTTTTTTGGCTGGACCGGGTGTAAATGTTTCAGCTATAATTATAAATGTGCATTAATTTAGTGTACGTCTAATAAAGCTCTTTTTATCTATTAAAGAAGAATACATTTTAATATTTTTATGTAATATATAAAATAAATACGAAAATATATATAATATTTAATATATTATATTTATTATACTAATATATATTACTACATATAGTGGATATTCCTATATATAGCTTTATCGCGTTTTTTAAATCTTACTTTCTATTTATTACATATACTATTGTACTCCTTGTCAAGAGTAGCGCATCATGTATGTATGGACATATTACTCAGGACTAGGTAATACAGTACACCGTAAGCTATGCTTACTTAGTAAGTAAATCATGATATTGAATATTATATTGAAGGTATCATGAATGACTATATATATATAGTTATTTAATATATTATTTGTAATAGTATTAGTGTAAATTTTACTAATATACTAATATATAGTATATATAATTATAATATTGTAATGTATATATAAATATATATTATATATGATTATATATATAGGTATTATATTAATTCAGTAATATATATTATATATATTAAATAATAATTTTATATATAATATAATGAATAGTATTGCATATTTTAAATTAATAGTATATATTTATATATATATTATATTAATATGATTATATTATCAATATTATTATATTAATTATATATTATATATTAGTAGTTATATATATAATATATATAGTAATATATATTGGGTAGTAGTCTTCCCCAATTATATATGGTCAGTAGATTCTATACTGATAAGATGAATGATAAGAAAGTTATCACTAGTCTTCATTGCACCTGGCCTAACCTAACCTACTCTACCACCCTCTAGGAGGGTATTTATTTGCTTTGCCTGTTTCATTGCATTAAACTACTATCTGGTACAGTGGGATTGGTGATTGCCCTCAACGAGGTGTAAAATCGTTAGTTGCTGGGGAGGGTTGATAGAGAGTTTTTTTTTTCATTTTACTCTCACGATGGTTGAGCAAAATTATTTTATGAGTATCGTACGAGCAGTTTTCTATCCAAACAATTTAAAGGGTTTATTTTTATAAATAATCATAAAATTTACTAGAATTTAATCTATTGGCACGAAATTAACCCATCATCTGATATAAATTTTATTGCAATAGGTTATATGCAAATGATTTTGCAGAGTTTGAAACTTCGTCTGTTTTGTCTAAAAATAAATTTTAATTTAAAGCTGCTATTTAGGGGTATCTTAAAAAATCTACTCAACATGATATACATACATGTTATTTTAATTTTATATATGTTGTACTATATTTTGATATATGATTCCTAAAAATAAATAATTTTTGGTAAGATTTGCATTAAAAAAAATGGAATTTAAACATTTATCAATATATTGCTACTATGTTTGAGTTATTTTATAAAATACCTGTTTATGGCAAATATATCAGTGAAATCCGTTTGCAGATATCTTTTGTAATTCAGCAGAAAATCATCATTAAAATTTTATCCCAATAAAATCATTAATTTCTTCTCCTCTTCCTTCCATTAAACATTTTACTTATAGCCAAATCCACAAAGTCAGAATTAAATATTATTAATGTCTTATGCTGCTGAAGTTTTGAACAACATTATATAAAAATCTTTAACAAATGTAAGTTTTGTATGAAATTTAATAATGCAGATATGGCTTAGCACTAATTTCCACTAAACTTTCAGAAAGTAATAAAATATTGAATTTTAAAAACAAAATGAGTTTGAGATACTGTACATATATATTAGTAAGGTCCGTGTGTGTGTATGTGTGTGTATGTGTGTGTGTGTGTTTTTGTTTGTGTGTTTTTGTGTCGTGTTTG
>JABUQX010016924.1:0-22500 GCA_015478945.1 Trachelipus rathkii | reverse complement strand
CTATCGTACTGATCAACGATTTATCTCTAACGCGAACAAGGTTTTCCCAAATCAAATAATAGCTAACATGGCGTTAACAATGAACTAAGAAAATAATGTACAAATACAAAACCATAACACAACTTACACATGAAATAAACTAGTTAACAATTTAGCAAAGTTTCCACACTTACACACATGAAAGCAACTAACTAACATAAATCAAAAACGTAAACAATTTCACACATGGTCAAGCATGTCTCATAACAAACATGTTAATTTTACATATAACATGTAAATAGTGTGTAGACAAAAATTTACCATTAAACCTAGTGTAATTATCATAGCAGACCAACGAATATATGCTAAACGTAACAAAGTTTTCACCATTAAATAAGCCCACATAAACATTGCTAGAAACTTAGCGAATATAATTATACAACGACAAACCTGGACACATCCCTTAAGCAAGAAATAATTAACAAAGGTCCAAAAAATTATTCTAATTAGTAAAGTAACTTAAACAAGGCTCACAAAAACCATAATCCATTCAGACTTTATCAAACATATCACCAACATGACAATGTTAATTTTACATTAACATAGTAATATTAACAAAAAATTGTACTATGTATTTATGTACTATGTTATTGATTGTGTGTTGTTGTTGTTGTTAACGAGAATATTTAACCTTTTGAACTGATATGGTTCGATTTCGTGCGTTGTATTCTTGCTTTTAGATTTCTTCTGAGGTTGAAAGAAAAGGCGAATCTCAAATACAATTGAGCGGTTGTTGACGCATACGATTTCCGTCCAGAATAGACATTTATTCGCTGTGCTAGCGTACGATGACATCTCCTCGCATCGCTAACATGTTTGATATCTTCACGAAGGAGCTATCGTTATTCCCAACGAGTTCATGATAATATTTATAATCGTCAAAACCGGAATGAGATAACCAATTACATTGCTTGATATTCCCATCAAGAGGTTCAATATAATCAGCCTTTAAATTCCATTTGTGATTGCAAGAGCTTCATCAAGATTATTCAATATTCGCAAGCCATAATAGAGATAGAGGAATAAAATGTGTGGTTACAATCTGTTATAACGGAACATGCAAGTGAAAAATATCTAAATGCGAAAAGATAAGTGAGAGTTACTAATTATAGAATAGACGTTGTGGTTCTTCTCGATGTGACGATATTAAAACCCTTGATGTAACGCAACTACTGGAAAACCCTCGATTGTAGTTTACCTTCAGACATACATGTTCTAAAGGTTTCCAACAGTTCGAACATCTGAGAAAATATTACAGCATGCTTAAAATAAAAAACGAATTTAACCATCGCATCTTAACGATGTTGACAATACTTGAGGAACTTCAATACTTATAGGCCACATGTATCTAATGATATTTACACCGGAAAAACATATGGTTCCCTATTATACGTATACAGGACGGCATATAATAGCAAATCAGCTTGGATGAATTTACTTCTCTCTTGTAGTATGAGAGAATGAGTGCTGCTGAATCGAAATACACCGAAAAATGGTTTAGTGTCTGCTGAATGCATTCATACTACATCCTTCCAGAAGTTGTTGAATGCTATTAGGACATATAATAGAACTTACCCCAACAATGAATATAGTCTCTGGATATAGTATGGAAATAGATACCTCATTAAAAAGTAAACTAATATGTATAATATTTATGTATTTATAAATGTTTCCTTCATGCGTAATTTACTAACCCGCTCTTGTTTTCACCTAAATATATTACTCAATTATATAATTAAAGTCCCGTGAAAGCAACGAATATGTGTATTTGTACCTCAAGCGTAATTGCTCCGTGCCTCTCTAATGGTGAGCTAAGATAATGTGTTAATGACTAGCTGTATATCGTCTGAGCTGCGTGCTGTTGTACAGTAATAGTTAACCTCATAGGTTCATCAGCTTTTACAGAGAGGGTAAAACCTTTGACGTGCTTTACGGCAATTAGGACTCATTGATGGATGGGTTAGGGTAACAGATTTATGCTACAATCTTTTGCGTAACTAAGTCTCCTATGCTAATGATTAAATGATATAAGTAAGAAATACAGATTGAATCATCAGGGGACCTATGTTTTGATAGACCAGTAGATGAATCCGGATCCTCATGTTTTTTATCCGGCCAGGACAAACTGTTAGTTCACTCTACTAGATGATAAGTTATTTACCTTTCTGTTAATGTTATGCAGTTTATTCTGCTAAAGAGTGCCGTGCACCTGCTTAATGTCGTAACGAGAGCTATTCCACCTATTCTTTAGTTAATCTGCACCAATTGCTTCCCAGTGGCCTAATTATTATGCTGAAACTTGTAGTTAAACGCTTACGCATCACTTTCGCTGGATCATGTATGATAATTACACTAGGTCATGGTAAATTTTTTGTTAAATATTATTATGCTAATGTTAATTAACATTGTCCTATGGTTAAGACACTTGCCATTCTGAGTGCAATATAGTTACGTTTTTGGATCGTTCAGTCTCTACGTTACCTTTATAACTGGGTTGTTAAAGTGCTGAACTTGCTATGCTCAACAGTTTATTCGTGTGTAAGTTGTGATAGGTTGTCTTTGTACATTATTTCTTAGTTCATGTTAGCCATGATTAGCAATAATTGATGGGAAACTCCATATTCCGATTAGCAAAATATAGGTTGCATACAGTGAATCTCACTGAACATAACCTCTTAGACCAGAATGTGTGTAGATTAAATTTTTGCTAAAGTATGTCGTTACTGCGTGTCAGTGTCAAGTCATTAAACGTTAACTAATTGCTCAGAGATATACTTGAAAACATCTAAGATCGGTTCAACGTTTTTGCATGCAAGTTAGTAATTTTACTGGTGTATATAGTTGTTGAACTATTGTTAATAAGTTAACAAAGACATTATTCGTGTGTAAGTCCTCGTGCCTTGGTTTGTCTATTGTTACACTCCTATTATCATTAGAGTTCATGTTACCCATGTAATAGCAATTTAATGATGTGGGAAACCTTTATTACGTACGACGATATCACCTGCGTGAAGTTGAGGATCAGTATTGATAGAAAATTAACCAAATCGTTTCCTTTGATACAATTTGATAAGTTAACATAGATCAGTCTTCACTCATTTTTTTTACGAATTGATATTTTTTTGATAAACCATATTGCACATATGTTTTGGTACGCTTCAGAGATATGAACCAATGGACAAAGTGGTGTAGTATTTAGTTGATTTACGCTCTCAACTTTAGAGCTCATTCAGTGCCTAATGTACTTTATGCTCATATTCTTACTGCACATTGAATCTTAAGTGTTCACGACAGCCTTATTATAAGTATCTAACTGTTAATAGTAATTATTTCATGATGTTAAAGCGAGAATATATCACGTGTTCTCAGAATTGTTGCTTCGTATGGTTGTATCCATGTAATTATTCATAGTTCAGATGATGTTCCTTTAAGTCATTTTTCTTTATTAGTATTGGTTTTTATTAATCTATACAAACTTTTGTCGATCAGTATCAGCTTGTAATAAATTATTGGGTTCAAGCTAGTTCCATCAGTGTTTAATAAATAGAATATAATCTTTCTACTTTTTTGTTTAATAGACTTTATTACAGACATATATTTGAAATATACTCGAAAAGTGTTTGACTTTGAAATTCGAATAGGATCAATAGAAGTATCAAGTATAGATCAATTTAGGATCAAAGTTGCAGATACTAATACATCCCAAAGATTTATATCACTGGAAACAGTGTAGGCATAGCTGGTGTCACCTTAAGCCAGGATAGTATTTATGGGATGGTATATGATATAATTTATCTTAGTTAATGTTTGAGCTAAATTGTCAGGAGATTATGTTAAAATGTTCTGAAGTCTATGTCACGCAAATCCATTATTGTATTAATGAGTATAAATAATTTCCTCAACACATCATATATTGACTTGAAGAAAATCGTGAAAGAGATTCTCCATAACTAGATACATATCATAACGTGGCTACTCCTATATAATACTATGACATCAAGTAGATCACATAGAACGTTGTAGGTGACTAACCTATGGGCTTAAGGTAATTGACTGCTGGATTTTGAAGAAATATAGATTCGGGTAAGTAGTCAATTTTGATGATTAAATATGTATGGTACTCTTTTTACTCATTTAAATTATCCATCAAACTACCAATTCTAACGAACGATGATCTATCAACGATGCTACTCTTGAACTCGATAACACAAATGTAACAATCAGCTAATTTAATCAAGTAAAAATAATCTTGTAAATATATTTAATGGGGTTCTATCTGCTAGAATCCTAACATATATATATATAAAAAAAAATATATATAAAAATATTCATAAGATATATAAATACACCTTATCTACACGAATACTATAAGTCTAAACATTAATAGATTACTTACAATACTCGAATATATATGGAGACACCTCAATCATGCTAGAAAATAGGCCTGCTAGGGTGATAGCAATAACTACGAGTGGTCTTTGATTACTGGTATTATACCATGCCTTCATCATTAAGTGAAACGTAATTAGTTAATTGTAAATATAGTAACCTCATATAACAATTGTGGAGTGATTAAAGTTTCTAAAACGCAATCAAACAAGATATGAAAAGAACTGTAAGAAAATTTATAAATTTATTATTTATTTATTTTATTATTCGATTTTATTTATTTATCCTATATATTTATCTTTTACCTCTTTAGATTGGATATCTGTTAAAATGCCATTATTTTTCAGAATCTATACATAGACTAACCCCATATTGTAGACACATATATATAAAGCGACACAGTTTACCAACTATTTTGTTGATTATATATAGACTTTAATTAACATCTAATAATAAACTCGCACCGCCGACCGTTAAGCCCAGACATACGCCGGTATCGATTTATGCTTTATGCCTAAAGTGCCAGAGGAAGCACAAAAATACTCGCTCCTCATAGAGTTCATTCTGTAGTACTAACTCTTCTAGATAAATTTTTAGTAACTGCGTACATCAATCTAGCGAACTCGTTTTTTTTCTTGGAGACAAACTTTCCTTGTTGAAGACGAACTATAATACCCTATAATACCCATATATTCATTATATAGATAAAATTAATCTTGTACAAGAACTAGTTTTATATAGTATATATAATTATTATTAATTTTATATAGAAAGATATATAGTGATAATAATAAATATAAGGTCACGTACTACCCACCTTATATAGAGGGATGCATACTAGGTACATTAGTAAACCTCTGTATATTCCAATATTGAGGACTTACGTCATTTTTATTTACTAACACTTACCTCTCTAAATTTTTAGTACACTCCGATAACGATATAAGTTCGTGATAGTCAGTAGAGAGCAGGTACATAGTGTTATCGGAGATCGGAGTGAAGTCAGAACTACTCAGGTAATGCGTAAAGATATAGTATTAAGCAAACTGCGCGGAATGAAATCAAAAGTATTTATGACGTAATTTCACGATATTAAATAAAATTAAAAAAACCTAGATTCTTTACAAGGTAATTTAATCTAGCTTTTGATTCGGTACTTAACAGGCATCGATTTATTTCATTCGATTCCGTGTAATATAAAAAAACTAATTAAATTATATAAATGTAAATACTAGAGGCACCTACCTATCTGTAAATATATGTAGTTAGTGTGTAAATGCTAGCATGCGCATCGCAACAAGCGAGTGCATGAGCGCATGTGAACTATTACCCACATCAATGTGGAACGTATAATAATGGGTACCTCGAAGCATGTCCTGTAATACTTATAGTAACCTAATCTCGATCTTTATACTTATTTTCGGTATAAAGTCTAACAACACCATATATAGTATGAGGTACGTATAAGCATAACATAATTTAAGTGATACATGCTACGGTACTAACATCGGGGGTAGAATATAAGGTACGACCCTTACAATAAGATATTTACATCACTAGTAGCCTTGAATTATCGTATTACCATTATTTATTATAGAGCTTTTAACCCATTTACAATAGAATGAATATTATATACCATATCCAAGTTTTGAAACCCTATAAGTCTATATATTACTTTTCGTAAAAATATCGCTGTTCAAACGTGTACAAAATCGTATATAATGATAATTAGAGCTAACTATAATATATTATAATATAATATATTATATATATATATATATATATAGATGGCCCTAACTATACCATTGCAAGATAATACTAGATTTATTTGATTTAATACGGATACTAGAAGAATTTTTTAAATATATAGATACTAGTTTTTATATTAGGTCTATTGGTAATCATCTCATATATAATATATTTCATAACATTGTATAATATTAATATATAAAAATATAAATACCAAAGGTTTATTTGCATTTGGTTATAGATTTCAAATATAAAATATAGTAATTTAGTGATACTGTATATTAAATATATATATTTATAACCAATACAATAAATTCCTTAAATAAATAATAATAATAATAATAATAAATAATTAAATATAAATAATATAATATAATAATAAATAAATAATAATAATAATTAATAATAATAATTATAAATAATAATAATAATAAAATAATAATTAATAATAATAAATAGAATAAAAATAAAATAATATATAAAATAAAATAAATATATCAATAATAATATATAATAAAAATAAATATAATTTATAAATAAATGAAATTAATATTAAATAGCATTAGAAAATAGGAGTTGCCATAACTCCCGCTATATGCCTGGAAATCGAGCAAATACGATTGGAATAAGCGCGAAATATTATGTAAAAAGTAAAAAAATTTATAGTATATAATGTTCACAACATTATGAGCTACATTGCGATGTACAAAATAAGTAATTAAGACATATAGTTACGAAGAAAAAAATGATGATATAAAAAGCCTTAATCATCCTGCCTTATTTAAGCATTCAATATCTTCTCTTTCTATCATTTATCATCACTACAGTGTAAACTCAAACAAATCTCAACTTGCTTAGCTCCTAATGGAAACCAAGGAAATTAGGAATTTGCAAGTAAACGTATATCTTTTTCAGGGCAAGTGGGTAAAACTAAACGTTAGAGATAAGGCCCGAGTCTGCTCATCGAAGCTCACAAAAAAAAGTGAAAATTAGAATAAAAGGGTATATTAACTTTTTGTTATTTTTATTTTGTTGAATAATATCATCGTTTGTTTTAGGATTTTTAAATCTTCATCTAACTTATATAGAGGCCTTCAGACGGAACCATCTACATTAAATTTAAAAGGGTACTTACAAATTGGTAACCTCGGAAGTAAAACACCATAGCGCCTTCTGATAACTATCAGGCATTTACAGATGCTGGACAATGAGGAATTGGATACCTTACCACTCTCTGTTTACTGACTCCTTCCTTCTCAACAAGAAAAGTTCGTCTCCAAAAGAAAACAACCAAATGAAGAAAAAAAATGAATAATAAAAAATCCAATAATCAGAAAACTCCAATAGATAATATAAAATTACATAGTTAAACTTATCGAAACGGTCTTTTTTCTTGTCATTATTGTCAATTAATAATATTGGTAATTCATGGATCTGATAATTTATTTGGAAATTCCCTACCGAACCCTCAGGACTCCTACTTCGAATTCTAAATGTTCAGTGCCATCTCCCTATTTTTAATACCTTTCCTTTTCATCCTGTAATACTTACGGAAGAAAAATTAACAATCGCAAAAACGAATTAACTCTTTTCAAGAATGCTTGTATCATTCGACTTTCAATAATCCATCCTGGTATGTCACCTCTTCAATATCTCGTTCCTAAATAAAAATGACTCCAGGGGAATGACGTCCATTGTGGTGATTGGTGAGAAAATCAATTAAATTCTATAACCAAAAACCAGTAATATGATAAACAAGTTCTTAATTTCAGATCACCAATAAGTAAATAGTCTAACATCACTATGTCAAAGCTTTCTTCAAAAAAAACGATAAAGACAGCCGACTATATTTTTTCAGATTCATATGGAGGCAAAAAAAAAAAGAAAAAAAAAAAAAAAAAAAAAAAAAAAAAAAAAAAAATAAAAAAATGATATTTACATTGATGGACTTAATCGTTATACCAGGCAATCATAAAATTTTTTTCGCTCAGACGAAAGGTTATATTTAAGCCATTAATTAGTCTCATAAGCAGTTATTTGTTTTGATAGTCTCATGTTATAATTATTAGTATAAATAAAATAGTTAATCATTAAATATTTACTCAATCCACACACAAACACACAATCAACAACTAAACACACAACATCACACACTAAACACAATAATTAATAAATAAAATAAAATAATAAAAATAAAATAAAAAACAAATAAATAATTAATATATTAATAATTTAATAATTATAATAAAAAATAATACAATATAAATTAAATATTAATAATAATAATAAATAATATAATAAAATATATATATAATATAATAATATATAAAATAAAATAAATAAATAAATAATATATATAATCTATCATAATATATATGGTCCAAAACATATATACAAAAATAGGACTATTGCTCACTATATAATCTCGAAAATCATAACGAAATATGTACAAAGATATCAAAAAAGAAAAAAAACAATAATTTAATTGAGGAGCCATCTGAGTGATAAAAAAATTAGTATGGGAATGTTAAAAAAAAAAAAAAAAAAATAAAAAAAAAAAAAAAAAAAAAAATGGAAAAAAACAATAGCTAACATAAATATTCACGCAGGACACATCACGGAGTCGGGTAGAAGTACGGGGTAGCGGAACCCCCAGTTAAAGAATAATTAGGTCACCGGCATGGTGTCTATAGACCAATAGCCGACATTACGCTTAAACAAATATATTAAGATACTTCTAAAGGCTCTCATCACAACTAAATTATCTACACTAAGAGGACATGTATAAGGTATAACAGTCTAGCAAAGTGTAGAAAAGTGTGTGTGTGATGAGTTGTGTCGACAGACAGATAGCATTGGAAAGAAGAGTAAGTATAGGAGGGAGCTATATAGTCATGAGTAAAGCCTCTCGGAGAAGAAAAGGTTACCATAAAGCTCGTTTCGCATGATTGGATAAAGTAATTTTAATGCCGAGAAAAAAAAATTAACGAGAGCAAGAAATTGAAAATCTGAGCAAAACACGTTTCTGCTCTGTCGACCGATATATGTGCAATAAATATTTAAAAAAGATCTGTGTAGAGTTTGAAGAAAAGTATGAATAATGATAAATCACGGAGAAAAATTAGTGAGATAAGTAGTGTTACCTAACCAGGAAAACGAAAGTATATAACCCTGGCGAAAATGTGTAGTGTGCGTCAGACAAAATCAGTAAGATTATTAGTAAATGGGGTAAATTTCATAGAAGGTGGGATAGGAACATACAAGTTAAGTGAACATTATTCAAGATATCTAGACGAGTACCTTAAATGTTTAAAGATTATTCACTTACATAATATATTATGATATAATATATTTAATAATATATATAGTAATTATATATATATTATATAAATTAAGAGTTATAATAATATATATATAATAATATAATTAAATGATAATATATATATAATAATATACTATATATATTATAGAAATTAATAATTATTATATATTATGATTATAATATATATAATTAAGATATTAATAATAAATTATTAAATGATTAAAATATATATATAAATAAAATAATCATAATAATATAATATATATTATATATTTAAGTATAATATTAATATAATATATATAATTATATAAATATATATATATACTTAATATATATTATATAATATATTAATAATATAATATATATATATATTAAATATTAAATATTATATATAATAATATAATAATATATATAATATAATAAATATATATATAAATAATATAATTATATATAATATAATATTAATATATTAATAAAATTATAATATATATACAAGTTAGGCGTAGTACTTATCGTTAACTAAATAAGAAGAGAGATAATGGCAATACATAGCCCGTAACTGCAGCTTCTTTCGCGACCCTATAAAGATTATAACAAGAGAAAGCTTGTAAGTTCACCAAATACTAACAGGCAAATTAATAGTATGATTTCACTATTAGTGATAATAATATGTTACTCTCTCTACTTCTATTCTCTCCAAAATCTCTCCTGCTCTCTCTTCTCATCCTATCACATGCTAATACTGCTCTTCAATCTCTCACATATTCTCTTCTCTCTATCATATCGACCATAATAAAAATAATAAATATAATAGGGACAAGTATAAGCATTACGTTAATATTTCATATACGTTTTATGAAAAACTGCTGTGGTTCGAATAACTGATAAGAATCTCCACTACAATAATAGTATATTTTAGAATATACATTAAGTATACTAATAAAATATGAGAAAATATAGGATAAGATAATATAAAAAACTAGGGTTAGTACCAATTTCATGTCAATGAGGAGCACATGCAAATAATAGATACATAAAGTTATAAACTAATGTAAAATATAATACTATAAAACAATATTATTATACAAATATATTAATATATAATTATATAAATGTTAGAATACATACTCTAGTGGATTGGTATAAATGGTTGTGATATAAATACATAAAGAGAAAATTAAAATGTGAAAAGATTAAAGACTGTTAATTTAGTTACCAGCTGTAGTAAATATATGTGATTAACACTGATATGAGATCTCGATACAATTATATGATAAAAAATTATTAAGTCTATAGATATATTCTATAATGAGAAAAGTCGAGTATGTTATTGTAGTATTGTACAACGTAAGATATAATGAATAGTAATGGATAGAGTGAAAAGTTCACATGGAAACATTTTATGTTACTGAATATCAACTCTGCGAATTCACTTGTGCGTCGAGTAATCTATTAATTCTTTATCAAGAGTCTTGATGTACTTATACACACTTAATATTACTCTTTTTACATATATTTATGATTAATGACATGTAGTTCGTAGAATATGGTATATATCCTTTCAGCATATATTGTATGTTCTGATGTATACTTAAAATATATTAATAACATTACAAGAAAAAAAACAACTTACTCATAGTACCTCGATGTAGTACGAACTTTTAATCCATTAAACACTAACCTTAACGTATTTCACCCCTATATAACCACAGGAGTAGAAAAGAAAATATAATTTCAATCCCTTTAAGAAACATCTATTTTTGTATCTAAAGCTAAACTTATTTCTTTACCATTAACTTGACTATTGTTGTAAATATATAATTTATAATAATATAGAAGATAATAATATAATATAATTAATAATATATAATTAAATAGTTTAATATATAATATATATTAAATATAATAAGTAATATAATATAATTATATATAATATATATATATAATATATATATAATATAATAATAATATAATATATATTATAAAAATATATATATAATAATTTAAATATAATATATTAATAATATATAATATATTAATATTAATATAAGAGATAAAATAAGATAAAATAATATAATAGATATAATAAATATTATATTAAATATATATACTATATAAATATATAATTATAATATATATATTATAGATAATTATTTTATTTATTTATATCCAATATATTTAAAAAGATAAATAAGATACTAATATATTATATATATATAAATATTTATTGACCTGCCAGAAAATTTGTTTATTCTTAGAAAGTGTTACGACTATTCAGCGGCTACGTATTATTTATTGGATATTCCACTCTCTATAAATATTTTTCGTTATCTCGTACAAGGTAAAATAATCTTAATTATGTAATTAATTAAATCTCTATCTATAGTATATGAATCCTTAACAATGATCAAATTTAAAGTGGTAAAACGAAACAATGATATTTAGTAAATTTATAATTAGTATATAATAAGAAAATTACCTTTTACGTTATTACGACTCCGATCAGTGTTTAATTTTTTTACTTTTTATTTAACTGAGACTAACGAGACAATATCCCAAGATATTAATATCACGGCCAAAAGAGTTGAAACATGAGCAAAGTTACCCTCAAGACTCTTCGGAGGAACTAAACATGATCTATTAAGACTATACCCCGATACCCCGAGAGGCTCCTCGTACTGGAAACACCCGCTGTTCTTTGTTCTAATTTGGTTGTGATATACGCGGGCAGGAATCTCCATCCGCCCCTCACCCCGACGAGCGATTATAGAAAAAACGGCCTTACCTGTTACCCTCGTTTCCCCGTACGGCTTCAGAGCCCCCTAAATTTTTATATTTTACATTTATATATTATTAGAATAAGCTTTTAATACAAGTTATGTATTCAGATAAATATGAGTAAAATGTTTTTTCATGTATTAAGTCGATTTATACTATTTCTGAAGATATTTTCGATTTAATTGTAAAAAATTATTAATTAATTTTATAATTTATAATTTAATTATAATATATAATTATATAATTAATAGATATAAATATAAAATTATTATATAAATATATATAATTATTATTATTTAATTATTATATTATTAATATAAT
The DNA here is from genome assembly GCA_015478945.1 of Trachelipus rathkii. NCBI lineage: Eukaryota > Metazoa > Arthropoda > Malacostraca > Isopoda > Trachelipodidae > Trachelipus > Trachelipus rathkii. The sequence continues at coordinate 9,902 of JABUQX010016924.1, read as the reverse complement.
TTATTATATTATTAATTTAGTTTTGAATACTCTTATTATGAATTATTAAATATTAATTATTAATTAATTTTAATATTATATATTTAATTATTATTTAATATAATAATAATTATTATAATTAATGAATATTAAATAATATTATTATTATTAATAATATATAATAATATTAATATTCATTAATAATATATTTTATAATATATATATTCACAATTTTATGTAGTAATAAAAAGCTTTATACGCAGCATTCCAAATGTATAAAATAGTAAGTTGCGTATTTCATGAATGTAGCGAAGTATACTGTATTTTCGTAACGAAATATTTTCATTATTATAGAAAACAATATTTAGAAAACAATAATGTTAGAAATATTTAATATAAAAATCATACAATTTAAACAATATTTCAGAACATTGAATGAAATAGTTTGAAAAAATCAAAGAATATTTGTTGGAGTGAAAAATTGAAATGTAATATTAGTAAGTAAAATTAAAAAACAAAATAACAAAAAAAAGAAAAAAATCGAAAATGAAACTGACGGAGAGTATAAAGACCGAATATAAAACAAAAAATAGGAACGACAATAAAAAATAATAATACTATATAATAAAAAAATATTAGTAAAAACAATAATAGGTAGAATACAAGAGCTAATATATTAGTATCTAGGAAGTACTTGATAAATGAATAAAAAATACAAGAAAAAATTATAATATTAAAATATATCATATTAACATTAATAAGTCTCAGGTACTAACCAAAATGAAATCTATTATCTACCGGCTAGACTCATTCTAAAGAAAGTAGTAGTAGTCAAATATCAGAAACTTCAGAGAGAAAGGGGAGACTTATACGATCCCCAGACTCTAGTCCCCTTATCGGCAATCGATCGCACTCAGACTGGAAATAAGGGGTTCGGGGTTAAGACAACATGGTGCAAACATTTACCATAATACACAAGTATATAGAAGCTGCAAAAATCCGTCACCAGCTTCACACCTATTATGTCCGTACAGTTCAGAGCCTAACAAATGGAAAATTAAATAAAAAATACGAAAATAAAAAAACCTTATATTACCCTTTAATAAAAACCAAACGGGTAAAGTGATCTGCGAAGATTTTATCGACTAGACGAGACGAAGTTAATTAATATATTACTATGAATATAACATATACAGTAATTTTTAGTCCCAATGATAAATGTGTGAACTAATGCGTACACTGCTAGAGACATAAATAATTTCTACTTATTCGGAAAACATCTTAAGTTTCTCCCAACATATTCTCTGTAACATACTGAACTAGTTCTTATTGCAACTAAGATAAGACAAAACTGTTCACGCACTCTTAAATTACGCCCTCATAGTCTTGTAGATAGAATAAGGTAGAATAATGAATTAAAAGAAGATTAGATAAATAGACGATGTTATTCAGTTATGACCTAATTTTAAAATTTTAAATAATCAAATAATAAAATATTAATAAATAAAAATTTAATATGCTAAGTCATCAATAAAAGCATACAAATATATAGTATAAATACATATATATCATAACATAAAAAACAAGCAGATCTGCAAGAGCATCGACATCAATAAGAACATGTACAATATCCTTTATATTAATATAGTACTTTTTAACTAATTAATTATAAATATAATATATTTAATAATTTACATAAATCACTTAATAAATATAAATTGAAACATTAATAAAAATAATAAAACTAAAGCAAGAATATATAAATTAAAAAAGAAACTAAAGATGAAAACACAACACTTCCCAATGATTGAACACAAGAAAACACGAGCCGCCACTGGCGTTTAATATAATGATATATAAATATATAGTATATATTAAATATATAGATAAATAAATTAAGACAATAAATATATTAATTATTATATACCGTATAATATAATATATTATGTGGACTTTGTCAATTGTCAATGACTATTTAATTATATAATATGAACTAAAACTCAATAAAAAAAAATATGAAATATATTTAATTATAAGAAATATTAATAGTGATAATTATAAACCAATTTAATATAATGACAATCATAAATAATAATATATAAAATAAATATCGTCTATAAATATAAATTCAATATAAGTACTAAAATCATATATATATATAAGGGTGTAGACGCTCAAAAGGAGACATCATGTAAAACCTAGAAGAAAGGCCCAATTCATACAGATTAAACAAATTAATATATAAATGGATTCAGCGGAAAATTTTAAGAAAGTTTTTATTTATTATTATCCATTTGTGCAATCAGAAAGTCTTTAAGAAAGTTATTTTTTGGACCCATTTGGGCTGCATCGGAGCGATAGGGACAGTTAGGGGAGACGAAAGTCCCAACCGCTCGTCCAACCTAGAGGCGAGAGATCAATTACAACTGATACCTATATTGCGGATCTACTCTAGTAGGTCATTAGTAGTATTAAACTCAAAAAACGGACTATCTAATTCAATATATATTAATATATAATATATTATATAATATATATAATACTAATATACTAATAATATAATTATCTATATATTAATATAAAAATATATATATAATATATATATATATATAATACTATAACAAAATATATATAACTACTAATATATAATACTATATATTGTAATATATATATATACATATATTATAATATAAATATAATATATATATATAATATATATATACTCAAATATATATATAATAAATATACATATATATATATAATATATATATATAATATATAATATCATATAATATTATAATATAAATATATATATTATATATATATATATTATATATAGCTATAATATAATATATATAATATATATAATATATAAATATATATATATAATATATATATATAATATATATAATAATATAATATATATAATATAATACTATATATATATCATATAATATAATGGTCAAGTTGGCATAAAACAAGAAAAAACTATAAGACTTATAATCAAAAAGAAACATTTATTTAGATTAAAAGTCCGTAAATATCGCTTGAACCTAAAAATCATATTTTTGTTAAAAAAAAAATTAATTACTAAATATTTTCTAATATGGATAATTATAACAAAAATATTTTACGTTCGTCGATTTTTGAAACAACAAACTAAGTACTAAAACTTACAACAATTACTGGCAACAAATTATAAGCTTCTTTTTATATATTGGAAAACTTCAATACCATATCAATAATATATATTAATATATATAATATATCATTATAATATATATATAATAAAAATACCTATACTAATATATAAATATAAATAACGATTATAATTATATATACTATAATATATATATATATATAATTATATATATATAATATATATAATAATATAATATATATATAAACCAAAGTTACTTATCGGCCAAGGACGGAAAACTCAGGTAGCTTCTATGATACAGAAATAGATGTTCTAGGGACGAAATAATTTTTTTTCCTCCTGTGGTATAGGGGTGAAACGAGGTTAGGTTAGGTTAGGTCACATCAGGTCAGGTAATTTTTTCTTGAATTTAATATTTCTATAACGCAAACCTATCTACAAAAATTATACCAATCTACAACATCATTAACAAAAAAGAAAATTAATTTTAATCCTTCGTATAAATGATCCATGCAGTTTGTAGTGCTCATGTACATTATACATTTAAAATAAAAAACATTTCATTTAAATATTTCACATTTTTTTTTAATTTTTTCCACATTATTTACATTTAAAATAAAAAACATTTCATTTAAATATTTCACATTTTTTTTTTTTTATTAACATTTGCTACAATTTTGTTCACTTAATATTAAAATGAAATGTTGTAATATTAAGTGAACAAAATACTGTCTAATAACATTTTTTTTAACAATTCACAAGACAACCTTACATTGTACTTCCATAAATTTTGCTAAAGTATACAAACAAATATTGAGTCACTTCAATCAAAGTCGTAAGTAATACACTATCAAACATACGATAAAACACAAAAATACACAACAAAAATTCCAAACTTAACCATAACTTCCTACTTCCTATTCAAAAAGTATTTCATTATTTTTCATAAATTAAAAGAATTTACTTAATGCAAATTTCATTGAACCCGGAGAAACAAAATACATCACGATTCAAACAATTTTTCTTTAAAAATAAGATTTTTAATAAGCGATACCACATTCTTTCTGGGGGTATTAAAGTGCCAATTTCCTCCTATATAATAATATAATAAATATACTATTAAATATTATACATATTTTTTAATATAAATAGTTTTATTCTACCCTATAAGTAAAATGAATTTAATAAATATAAGAACCTATACTAAATTATTAAAATACGTATAGTAAATATTATACATATAATATATATATAGTATACATATATATATAAACATTATACAAATATATTAATATATAATTATATATATATATATAAATATATATATATATAACAATATATATAATTATAAAGATCTATATTATTATTGTAAATATTTATATAAAAGTTATAATAAATATAGTAATAAAAAAATTATAATATTAATAACTATAATATTATATAAAATATATATATATTATATGATTATATAATATATATAGCATCTTCCTACACTTATTTTCCTCGATTTCTATAACTCACGTATTGTAAAAAAACCAAGAAATTCATGTTTATTACGTATCAAATGTATTAATCACTTTTAATAGAATCATTTCACTATCAAAAAGACAGTATTTATTTTCAAACTGTAAGCCGAAATATTATAGAAATCTTACGTACTGGCAACGAGACCTTAAATAGTTCTATCCCGCTGGCAACTAATCTTACCTATTCATATGTTAAAAATCATATAAAAAAGTCTATAATTAGCTTCAAAAAAAACTATAAATTTCTTATTTATTAAATTTAACACACCGAAATCTTATTAAAAACATATTCTAAAAATTATTTGCAGAAATTATAATATATCATTTTTAAGTGTAGCAATTGGCATACGTTCTATTGTTACAGTGATTAGTACTTGCCTTAGACAGTCTGACCATATATATAATAATTACTATATTAAATATATAAAATATATATATATATAGTATACTAATATAATATAATATAATATATATATATATATTATATAATATATATATATATATATAAATATAATATATATAAATAAAATATATAATAATATGTATATATATAAAAATATATTAATAATAATATATTATATTATATATATATATTAATATATATATAATATAAATATATATATATTATATATATATAATATTTGAATAATAAATAATATAATATATATATATAATATAATAAATTTAAATAAAATATATAAATAAAATAAATATAATAAAATAAATAATATATATATAAATATATGTATTATATTATAATATAGTTATATATATCAACATTATATAATATAGTATAATATATATATATATATAATATACAGGGTATAGTATATGAAAATTATAATCTACTATATATATAATATAATTTAGCAAAACTAAAATATTATAAAAAATACTTTATGTTACATAAAAATATTATATATTTATTATAATAATAATATATAAAATAATAAAACTATATAAATAATCTATAATAATAATACAAATAAAAATAGTATTAAAAAATAAAATAAAATTAATAATATAAATAATAATATAATATAAAAATTAATTATTAAAAAGAATATAAATAAACAATATATAATATATAAGAAGTTAGATAAAAATAAAATATATAATAAGAAGTAATATAATATTATTTATATAAATAATCATAAATAAAAATAAATAATGATAAAAATAAAAATAGTAAGATATAAATAATAAAATATAAATAAATAGAAAAAATAAAAAACTTTTGTGGATACATAAATAAAATAAAAATATAAATAATGTATATAAATATATAAAATATATATAAATAAAAAAAATAAATAATTATATATATACCTATAATATATATATATATGAATAAGAATATAATGAACAATGATAAAACCTCAATAAAATATTATAAAAGATTGATAATTATGAATAAATAAAATAATTAATAAAATATAATATATAATATAAATATATAAAATAAATAAAATTATATATAAATAAATATAAATAAAAAATATAAATATATAAATAATAAAACTATATAATATATAATATATATAAATATAATATAGCAAATAATATAATATAAATACATATGTTAAAAGCTACTAAGAGAATATTTATTTAACATGTCATAATTTCTTCGAATATAACGAGAATTCTCTCCAATTACACTTCTCTATATTTATAATATAATTAATATAATATATAGAATTATAATTTATATAAATGAGAATTTTTTTTATCTTGCTCATCAGGTATTAATTATTATTATAATAATATAATATTAAATTATTATTAATTAATTAATTTTAATATAATATAATTATTAATATTTTAATTTATTAAATTATTATTATTAAATTTAATTATTATTATTTATTAATTATTATTATTTTTATTATATATATTATTATTATAATATTATTATTAATTATTATTAATATATATTATTATATATTATATATATTATTAATATATTATTATAATAATTATTATATTATTATATTATATTATTATATTATTATTATTATTAATTATTATGTAAAATAATTATTGAATTATTAATTATTATTATTATTATATTATTATTATCTATTATTAATTATATATATTAATTATTAAAAATTATTATATATATATTAAATTATATTAAATTATAATTATTATATATTAGACATTTATGTATTGGAATTATTATACATCCTAAATACTAATTTTTAATAAGAGTGTAAGAAGGCAAACCTTTGGTTAATTCAATAATTAGTTATAGAGATCAAGAAAGACATAAAAAACAGTTATCAAAAAATTATCTCAGTTACTATTACTTCTAGTTAAAAAGTAGAGCAAGATTAAATAAATAAATAAACAACATATGATAATAATATAAATATATAAATATTTAATATAATATATATATATAAAAAATAGATAATAAATAATATAATCGATAAAATTATATATTAATAAATATATTATAATAATATATAATATATTAATATATAAAAAGTAATAAAAATTTTATAAATAGGTTAGAGATTCAGAAGTGGAAAAGCATCAGAAATATTTATATTTTAATTAACTCAAATAAAGAAATAAAAAGATATTTATGCTGACGTGAATTGACGGTGATGTCCTAGTACATAAACAGATATGTATATATTCGAATATAAAAAGACTAATAAAAAAAGTATAAAAATAATAATATATATAATAAAATAAAAAATATAAAAATAATAATAATAAATAAATTATAAATAAATATATATATATATAATTATATATATATAGTAATATATATAATATATATAAAAAAAATTATAAAATATAATATAATATTATATATTAATAAAATATATAATAATATAAATAATAATAAAAATTTATATATATAAATAAAAATATATAAATATATAATATATATAAATATATATATATTATTATAACACCTAATCTAAAGAAAAAATAGTCGCAGTAGAATTGTACTAGAATATTACAACAATATTCTTAAGACTTTTCTAATGTGATTAATACAAAGCAATTAAAGGGAAACTATTCAGTATCTAGAAAATCAGTATGAAAAGTACAATTAAAAGCTGTGATAAACTATAAAAACTATTGAGAAAAATAAAAATAACTGTTAAACTGTTGCCAGACAATTTACCAGTGGAGTACACGTAGATTGAGATAGCTGTTAATGTCATGAGGTCAGAGAGAGCACTAGAAGAAAATATAAGAGAACGTGTAGAAAAGGATGAAAAAAAAATAGTCGCAAGATACAACCTTCTCAGTTAGTATTAGACGTGATTGGGTAAAAGAATAATAATAGAGTCAATATAAAGAGAGTGACGTATGGATCATTTTTCCGATAATAATCGTTATTCAATTCGCAACAATTACGATATAAAATAAAACGAAATAAGACCCTAAGACTCAAACCATTATAGAATAAGAGAAAGCAAAATACAGTATAAGAGTGGAATCACATTCCAGATTGTGATAAGGAATAACTCTATTAACAAGAGAAGGCGAAAAAGGGACACACCATATAAATATATATCAAAACAACTGAAAAGTGATCGATTGAAGAAAAAATCAGAATGTGCCTCAGAACAAAACCCAACCTTTAAAGAAACAATTGTTACTTAATTAAATAAGATAGGAAAAGTTAAAATAATATGAACCTATTTACCAAAATAAGGTACACAGAAGAGGAAATAAACAAATCAAAGAATATTAAGACAATAACGAAGGTTTGAGTTAAATGTAGCTTGTGACGTGGTTAGATGCTTATAGCTAAAATAAAAATAAAAAAAAATAAAAAAATAAAAGAAAAACAAGAAAAAAAAAAAAAAAAGAATAAAAAAAAAAAGAAAAAAAAAAAAATATGTGTGATAAAAGAATTATGTAGGAGCTGAGAAAGTAATGGAAGGAATGAGACGTTTTTGAAGTAAATAAAAACAACAACTTGAAATTTCAAATCACCAATAAGAAATTCGAAAAGCATAAGACGCATAGTTGATACCAAAAAGGGCCCTCCATAAGCTAAACATAAGATAAGAACGAACAAAAATATATTACATAATTAAAAACACTCTCCCCCACATAAATACACAAAAATTTATATAAATAAATAGAAGGGGAAAAAAAAAAATAAATATAATCAAAGAAGAGAGTTACAGATACAAAATAAAGACATAAGGACAAGTAAAGATAATGTGAAATAAGATAAGTAATTAGAAGAGTAATGTCTTATAAAGAAAAAGCAGAAAGATGATTCGGATTAAAACAGAAACAATGAGTAAACATCACAATATATTATAGATAATAAAAGCGATGAAGCATGTATACGTAGCATCACCACAAAAAATAACTGAAGGACAGAAGATTAAGGCTAAGAAAAAACGGGAAAAAAAGATTACGAGGAAAAAAGATCATAAAATCTTAATGGAATTGGAAGTAAGTTAGAATGCATGAATATAAAAGAGAAACAAAGATAAGAATTGATAAAGGAAAGATTATCAAAGTGAATGTAAAATTACAGTACAGATATAAAGAAGAGAAGTACAAGACAGTAATAGCTGGAGAAATAAATAGAAATACTGAAGAGTTTCATGGAAAAAATATGTAATAAAACAAAGATCTAAGCAAAGCAGAGAGAAGTAGGTACAGAAATATATAGGAATACTTTATTAATAATATTGGATTTCTTTACTTACTTTTAGCAGTCGATTATTTGGATCCGTCATGTTGTCTACTACTCTTAAAATTCCATCTGTTACAAGACGTTGTAGAAGGCAGTTATATGAAGAGAGAACCCTGTTCGTGAAGTACCTACTGAAGATTTATATCTTTGATGACCGTGCCATACACAGCCATGAAACAAATATATTATTTTCATCTTATCAGCACTATTCAAGGATTTTCATCTCAGAGCATTCAGATTCCTCATTTGTTCATTTACACGGAGTTCTCTGAGTGTGACAAACACTTCCCCATCAATGGCATTATATTCAGCAGAATGAACCTCCGTCAGTCAGGTTTTATATATTTATTCCGAATCTTAAACTTACGTTCACAACCGTTCCTGGCGTGCTGTATATGCTGACCAGTATAAATCTCGAGGAACGACAGACATTTGATCCCTTTATGGGAATAGTTACCTATATCGTCTCTACTGATGTGAGCAATAGATTTCTCCTTAAAAAATGCATTTTGAACACTTTATAACAGAGGGATGCGATTGTACAACA
>JABUQX010016923.1:35000-77352 GCA_015478945.1 Trachelipus rathkii | reverse complement strand
ATATATATATTAATATAAATATATATTATCTCCTTATATGATATGATATATAATATATAGTCACTACATTAGTACAGGATACATAGAGGTATATACATATCATATAAGCACTATATATATTTATAAGGGAATAATATATCATCACTAATATAGTAGTATACTTATTACTTATAACAAATACAGATTTTGCTATATTGTAATTATTGCTGTCGTTGAAGCATAAGAAAATTGTATAATTCGTTAAAAAATGTTGCCCTTCGTTAGGATAACAACTTTGCTTTATTTAATTTTTTATATATATTCTTGTTATAGGAAGCCATAAAAATGTGAGTAAGAAAGGGAGAAATTCTAAATCACTTCAATTCTAGTCACTCGTCTCAAAACAATACAATTTATTCCTCTTGCGGAAATCAAAAAGAAATTTTTTTTGAGGCTTTTAGGTAAGATAGATATGCGCAAAGTTCAAGTTTTTTAAGATATATAATTTGATTACATTACGCATCTAGGCGCGAGAAATATGAGCTTGTTGTAGGGAGGCTTAATTTATGTGTTAGGTTTGGGTTGGGGGTATTTTTATTTATATTCTTAAGGCAGAGAACTATACAAATATATACTATAATTTTTGGACGATCGCGGCATTATACCTACTATATTACTAACTATATATATATATAATATATATCATATATTTACATTATATATTATATCATATATATTATTCAATATATATATTATACTAATTTAAATTATATATATAATAATTAATTATTATTATATAATTATATATTATATATATATATATCATAAAGTATATAAATATATATATACAATATTAGAAATTTAGAATAATATAAGCGACAACGGAGTTCGATATAAAAATATAGAAACTTTCATGACTTATAGTAATTAAAAAATATATCATATACAACACCATCACTAAGCTATATTATTAGATAACTTATAATATATTATATATATATATATATATATATACCTAATATATAATTTATTTATAAATAGTATATATATATATTCTATATATAGTATATAAATATATAGGTATATATATATATATATTATATAATATATTATATAATATATATACTATAGTATATACATTATTCCGGTTTCAAAAGAACCATTTTGGAGGGGGGGGAGAGCTAACGACAAATATATGACAGATAATCATACAAAAAAACCCAGACCCCAATGGGGGATAAAAACAGAGCTCTAAACATCTTGCCCCCCGCCCTGTACTGAGTACAGTTCCTGACACTATATATTATACCATTATTATCTTATACCTCACTTATAGTACTTATTGATGGGGTATAATAATATACTTAAAACTTAATAATAATATAATTACTACCATTTATATATATATACAAATCACTACATACTCATAAAGATTTAAACTAGACTATATATGATATATATATATATTTATATATATATACCACTATAGTAAAATAGTAAATTGTACCTATCTGCCATATCCTATTTTTCATATCTAAATTCAAATATATATATAATATCACAACATTGTAAGTTTTCCTTATATATACCTATATATTAATACTATCATACTTATATCCTTTTATCACTAAATATAAAAAATCCAAGTCTTTACGGCCTGTTGTAATACACAGATTGGATATGCAATAGATCTTATCTGTAAATCTAGTGATTATCTAGCAAAGGCTATATTAGCCTCGCTACGGTAAGGGCAATATTCCTCCATCACTAGTATTATTTTTAGTCAGAGTAGAGTTATCTCTAGAAGTGTGAGAATCTTCTCTGTTTTAAGGTCATCTAACCATTAATTTATTTATATATAGTATATATACATAGAAATTAAACCTATATAACTTTACATCAAAACTGGAATCACAGCATGCTTGTGCAGATTCGACTACTGAAGACTAAGGTATCTAGACTTTTTGATTACTCATAATCGCCTATATAACTTTTTACTTTTATCCGTACTTAAAAAATCTTGAGACTCTCTTTCAGTACTCATCATTCTTGAGATTCATCTGAAATCTCATAATCTTACCATTATGCTCTCAGGTAATCACATATGCGCCGCCACGCCGAGGGCACTAAGAACTCTACTTCTTATCGTACTGCATTGTATTCCATCCCTAGGGTAACATGGGAAGTTTATTGTGTGCGTTGAACTCTTGACATATAGTAAACAGTACTTTCGTCTCGTTATTCATTGCGCACTCTCTTCAAGTTTCTCACCTAAGTTCTTCATTATCTCGTATATATATTGCCTCACATATAATTCAGTCAATCTCCTATATATCAAAATCCTTACCATATCTTAGATATTAAAAGGTTGCTTATTGAAAACAGCATTATTGGTTAATCTGTGACTTCGGCGAGCTTCATTACCAATATTTTCTAACCTTTATCACTTGCAATCTTTATCTCAGCATGCACTCTAACTATACTATTAAGTCTAATTTATGTAGCGGCGTCTGTTTACATCGTACGATATTGAAACAGCAAATTTTAATTCAAATCTGCTTTTCTAACCATTTAGCTTAAATCTACATCTATCTAGACTTGTAGTCTTTCGCCGCAGACTATAACAGAATTTTTCCACGCATTATAAGCTGATATACCGGCCGACTGGACTGAGATTTCCCTGTGGAAAATATATATAAACGGGGGTCGCCCTCTTCCTTTTCAAACTGAGTGGAAATAAGTTCATCCATTCAGTTCCTATTTTTATCAACCCAATTAAAACTTTCAGAGATAATTTACATGGAACAGAAAATCTCAATATCCTACAACTCAACCTAGATCCATCTAACAACCCCTTTTTTACGCAACTTTCCTCAATCTCAATCTCTATACCGTCCTCTGGCCCCGTCACTGCGGCATAACATAACACTTTAGGGATGACTGCAACATAAAGTAAACATAAAGTGAAATCTTTTATATCAATAGGACAAACAAAAGTGGCAGAGCGGACTCGCAAATTCAACCTCAAAGCAAGGGAGACACAAATTCCCAATCGCTCAAGCAACGGCGAGTAGAGGAGAGTGGTTAATATTTCTGCAACGCACTGAACTGCTGGAAAAGGCCTGTGACTTACCCATTTCACCTACGACGAGTATCTCAACAGGAAGGGACTCTTTTACTTTCAACATTTATTGAAAGTACATCTACAGGTTCATGTTATTCTAATAAATCACCGGTCTATTCGAAATATGGATATTTTAAAATTGTTACCTCCTCCGTTTTCAAATACATAGGGTGCTTGCTCGTTAAAAGAACAAATCACCAAGGGGCTAAAAATATCCACCTTCACCCAACTCTATATTAGAGCATCCTTTTTAGAACCATCACACCTTCTACAAACAACGACATAACAAAAGAACTACAATCCTAAAATTGACATTTAATACCCACATATTTACTCTACACATTGAAATCATCACCTCAAAATCCAAACATACACCTCAACGCAAACACTATAATTTAGATCAGTTAGACTCGAGAACTCTAACACATTGTCGGCATTTCCTAATTTGGAGTTATGCCGTCTATCACTTTTTCACAACTATCACAGTTGGAGGATGTAACGCTAACATAGCAAACTTCTTTTCGGCAATGGATTTCTTTCATCATTCAACGTTTGGATTATGCGGCAGAAACTCATTTTGTGAATCCACTGACGAACTCTGAATTCTTTTCGTAAGGCACTCCTTTTTTATAGGAACTACAACGAAGGATACTCGGTAGTACCCTCACATCCACCCACCATGGGCGTGCCCCGGTAGCACAAGTGGGCCACCCTATCTTCTAAAAATTTTGTGGTAAAATGATCCAATGCTGTTCGTTGTGGTGCCTCCTTCTTTCCTGCCACTTCTCTTCTGCCACTTCACTAGTCTTTAAGAACTCCGTCTGCACTTACCTGAAAGTTTTACGTTAGGCTTGCGATTTAGTAAGTTTTCCTTTGATATTTTATTTTATTGTTCTGCTCTGTCCTTGAAAAGGGATCTGACCGGTGCTGGTGGTTTCAGCGACGTGGTGAACTCAAGGCCACTGAGGCACCCAACAGCAGACACGGAATGCATATCGATAGAGTTAGAGCTAATAAGAGACAGTACCATAGAGTCTAACTCTTGAGTACGCACTGAAAAAGACAGTGATGGCGCTGCCTCAATCTTATTAAAATTGTAGCTCCGACTTTAGCTCCACCAAAAATATCTTTTGCTCCTCCTCCGCGACCCTGCTTGCCATTACTTCTAGTTCGGTAAAGATTCTGTCCCTACTAATGCCGAAATAAAGCCGAAGAGTCTCACATGGAACAATGAACTACTCATCGATCTATTCAGCTGGCGATTGGTCAGCTTAAAAAACGCCTCGATTTAGACGCTTATATGGAAGGTTCCACAATGAGGTGAAAACAAGATTTATACTGAAAATACACGAGCAGACAACTGTGATAAAAACTGAGTTTCTGAAAAGTTAATTGCCTAATTTACTTCTAAATGTTTTTATTTCGGGGGTAATATTTTCCAGCATACAAGTATCATGTGAATTAAAACTAGATGCATTACACTTTTGAAACGCCATTGATGCAAATAGCAATGTAGTTGGTGAATTTATTATTTGAATAACATCTACTATAGAAGCCTTTGTATCAGTTTATTTTAGTTATTTAGAGTTCCAATAGCAATTACAATGATAGGAGTAACGCGCAACTTGTCCAATCCCACTCACTGAATGAAGTAATTTGCCTATTGGTGAAACCTATAGTAATACGACAATTGATTACCCAATGTTTCTAATAGTTTTCTGTTTGACCAATGTTTGTATCACAGGTCAAACTCTCCTTCACGTCTAGCGAGATTTAATCTATTTGACTTACTGTTTCAATTTTAGCTAATTAATATTTTCAATTTTATAGATATAACCTTGCGGTAACACTGAGTCATCATATAATTTTAATTCAGATGGACTATGAAGCCACGGTATGCCAAAGTATGCTACCTAGAAGCTACGCACGCACAGTAATCGCTTTACCTAGAAACTAGGCGGTTGCACTGGTACCTCTCCACAGAGCTTACGCCACCCCAGATTCCCACTATGAGCTGGGTTTTTCTTTACTTCTTATTATATGAGAGGCATATCATCAGTTAATATTCTTGAGAGATTGAAAAATTTTCTTTACTTTTGCGATCGTTAGTTTGCGAATCAATATGAAGTATCAAAATCATCTGAAAAACATCGATGTCAGAAAAAGCAGCAACAGTAGAAGAACTTCAATAAAAAAGGATACGTATCTTTAAAAAATAAAACCAACATACGCATTACTATGAGAAAGAGACTTTCAAACAGGATTTTATCAAAAAGGTGGTATAAATTTGCTATTCTTTTTTGCTACTAAGTCATTCACTGCACTTAATCAATTATTTCCAATGCTTCAAAGATAGTTTTTATACTCTTATTTGCATAGCTATTATTTTTTCAATATTCATGAAATAATTGTGAAATTTCCATAAAGTATAATAACTATGTAATTTACTAACCAGACGTGAACAAAATTTTTTACTTTATATAAGTTACTGATAAAAGTTCTATTTTACCCTTAATTTTTACAGAACGTAATTCTAGTTTTCGTCTTCCTAGTTCAGTCGATCTTCAATATTTGATCACGTACCCTAAAGACAATAATATTAAATTAGTTGCTATAATTAGATAATCAGCATAAATAAATATATATTTTTCATAAAATAGATCACTCTAAAAATAATCTATGAAAATATATATAGATACATAGAATGAGGTATATATAATATCCATCATACTAGTACTAAGATTATATATATATCAAATCATAGAAATAGTATTTATGTTAGATATTATAGTAAACCGGCGAAACCTGAATAATGATGACAATCAAAAAATTAAGCAGATTATTGATTTTACTTATTGTTTTCTCCTTTTTTAAAGACTGAGGCAAGATATATATTTTATACTATGAGCCTCTACTTCTCTTGGCAGTGATGCGCGATAGATGCAGATCTTCTAAGCTCACATACGCTTATGGACGTTATCCGTGCCGCCTTGGAGACCAACTGGTCTAGGAGACAAAATTAAAAATCATAAAGATTATCATATGTCAATATTGTACTTTCGTATAATATATTTTATATTTATTAATCTGTTTTTCATTCCCACTCATTTTATTTTCAACTATATTTTTAAATGGTAATTATCTTTATGTTGTATAAATTTTCTTGTATATAGATTTATCTAGTCTATTGTCTCACTAAATTAATTTTATAATAGCATAAATATAGTAGTCATCTGAATAATGTTGCATATGAGGTGATCTTAGATTCCTTTTTAAAATATCGGACTAACAAAAATTTAGCCTTTAAACAACTACCTGAGATTTCAAACCTAAAACAATAGAAAACACTCATACGAAATATGGGGATATTAAATATTCTGGTGTGGGATCATTTTTGCTATTTGCTTTGGGGGGGCGAGAAATTTTCTAATAGCCAACCACCATAGGACTTAAGTTAGCAGAAACATATACAGGAGATGATACGAAAAGAATTCACAGCTAAAGGTCAAAAGATAAATGTCTGATTTGTTACCGCACTAATGCAAGCCCCAAAAATAGATGTTCATAGAACTTTGAGTACTGGATAATTTTGTATCAAAATAGTATAAGACTTCTGTGGTACTAGCAAAACAATGAGTAACCTGAACTTAGAGGGGAGAGAGCGCGAATAAATGCTCACAACACTAACCTAATGATCCACTAACACCAGATTTGGCAAGATAAAAAAACACCAAACCAACCTATAAAAAAGAAAAAATAAAAAAGTTGCAAGAAACAATTTCAACCTAACCTAGAAAGAATCACAGGATCTATTGAGCCTTGTAAAATACAATCTTTATCATACTATCTATCGTTAAGGAGCGGATCCGATTTCTGCGAAAACCCAATAGATAAGAATCTCTTCACCTGAACTGATCAGACTGGTCTATGGGTTGCTTTATCGCTAAAACGTAAAGACTTTTTTAATAAAGAAAAAGTTATCGAGTATTTTAAATAATTCTTAAAACCTTCAAAAATTTTATTAATGTAAATTGTAAATTGATTTTTGATAACCATGACTTTCGATCAATGCTCATACGTAACTATGTTTTAAGAGTAAACAATATATAAAAAGCAATATTATGAAACCAAAAACAAAACACAAAAAAACGGCATTCGCATAATTATTACATATCGCCAAACCGAATAAAAGGGATAAAAAGTAACCATACCCATTGTTGAGAAGATTAGCACGAAAATGTGTAAGGTGTCAAATAAAATACACCTCTAAATACACCAATAATTATATTTTCTAAACTCCTCTATCATACCGTCAATGAGAGATGCAACCAGTATGACAACCTTCTGCTTTGCAGTAGAGAATAAAAAGCACCCAATCCTGATCGAGCTTGGTCTTGCAAACATATGTATTATAAAAAAATATTTCGAATATATCTGCAGTTTACATCAATATAATACATAAAAACAAATGACTAATAATTACAAAATCAAAAATGTATGGATGTGGCCTGAGAAACTTTCCTATCCTCTCCAAGCTGTCTTTTGATTCAAGACAATCGTGACTGTCACAGAAAGAGTTTCAAGAAAACGTATCCAAAAATATTGATACAAAAATAGGTTCGATTTACTCTTGTACAATTGAACGAGGTATCAAGAGAGGAACAGCATATTTCAAATATAAAAGAAAAGGCACTGGTTTTGATGCTGCTGATCTTAGGTATGTCATGGACCTCGAGCGTCATTTAAGAAAAATAAAGTCGGAAGACAGTACTGGAAAGAAGAATTTCGCACCAAGAGATTACGAGAAGATACAATGAGAAAATAGAAAGGTGAAAGAAAATTTCCATGAGGTCTGTATACGGAAGAGAATGGCATTCTCTAGAACGAGGACTAGAAAAACAGAATATATATATATTAATAATACACCTATATATATATATAATAACTATATATAACAAAAAATGAGAATTTTAAGAGGACAGAAAAAGCTACATTTTTCTTTTATTACTTCTACCTAATATTATATATATATTATATTAATAGTACTAAAAACATGATCTAAAATTAAATGCAATTATATTCGATCCACTAATATATATATATTTGATACGTAGTATATAGGACTAAAGTATGGGAGTCGCTGAGAGAGCAGAGAGAGAGAGAGAGAGATGGTTCGCAGGGTAGATATTTGCTGTGTTGGCTTTGGTCGAAAGCCAGAGTGCAGTGCGAATGACTGAGAGATGCCTCTAAGATTGCGTGAAATGAATCAAGTGCCGGATATATGAAGTGGTAGAGGAGACAGATCAGCTGTTGGATCGAAGATATCGTTTTACTTAGATATACAGCAAAAGAGAGTACTAAATGAAAGCCAAAATTCGACACACTGGGCTAAAATATTTCTCTACCGATTTCTGAGAATTACACGATTTCTTTCACTTATTTAAAACTAATTAAATTTACTAGTGTTCAGTAATCTTATAATAGAACGGGCTTAGAGAAGGAAATTGGTTGAGATTATCGCAATCACGTTTTAATTTCGCAGGAAACGAGCCGAAAACGGGGGAAACAAATGATTGAGAAGAAGTATAAACTTGTATTAGGTTTAATGGATTATGCAGACAAGGCGTATATAGGATTATAGGGACGCTCTATGGCAATGGTATGCCTGAGTAAACTGGGTGTGGTGGTAGAAGCTGTTGATTTCTGAGAGAAATATGTAGAATGACAAAGATTGTATAGTATATATTGCTAGAGAGTTAAAGTTGAAAAGTCGTGCTTTGTATGGAGAAATATCGAAATTTATGGAAAATCAAAGTGATTTGTTTAAAATATCACTTTAAATGTCGTGAGTGAAGGCAGGGCTATATATCGTTTCGTCTCCTTGGTTATCATGTTAATATAATCGGATAGCGGGTTATGAAAGAGAACAAGAGGTGGGAGCGGCAATGACGAAGCGTAGTAAATATGGCGAATGTAAGAGAGTGGAGCGGTTTCCCTTGCATATTGTATGTGGAGATTTGGTTTTGTGTGGCGATTCTGAGAGAGTTAAGAGGATTGTAGAGGTTTGGCAACGGTGTGAAAAAGGATGGT
This sequence comes from Trachelipus rathkii, assembly GCA_015478945.1. Lineage (NCBI taxonomy): Eukaryota > Metazoa > Arthropoda > Malacostraca > Isopoda > Trachelipodidae > Trachelipus > Trachelipus rathkii. The sequence continues at coordinate 68,159 of JABUQX010016923.1, read as the reverse complement.
TTGTATAGCAAACGTAGATAAGGTAAGGTTATGGTTGTGAGGATGGACAGTCCTCGGTGTGAAATTATGTTAGATGGTGAGCAGCTGGAACATAGTGTCTTGAGGTTTAAATATTTAACTAATTACTTATATATGTGGATGAAAAGGAACCGGATATGATCAGTAAAGTGTAGTAGGTAAAGCTCGTGAATGGTAGAGAGGATGGCCTGTGCAATTAAATCAGTGGTGGATATGTGAGGGGACTAAATCTTGACTGCGACCTAGGTCTTCACCAGAACACTATATGCTGTTACCATGTGTTAATTGTAAATACGTAAGTGAAAACTACTGAAGCTGGATTGAGAATACAGAGCGCATAGATTAAAGCACAAGTGTCAGATGGACAATCTTAGAGGAGTGTTAGGTGTGAGAAGAATTGATAAAATGAGGAATAAGCGTATTAGGGAGTTGTGTGGTGTGAAGAAATGAGTAAATGAATCGCGTGATATGTGTTTGTTAGTTAGTTAGGATAAGTTAGCAAAAATGTTTCATTAACTTTTTTTTTTTTTTAAGCTTTTAGCATCCACATGCGCATACAAGCGATTTAGTAGCCCCGAAGTTTCACTTTTCAGTAAGATGAAGTTGGAGTCGGAGTCGGAGTCGGAGCCAATAATTTTCAAGAGGTCGGAGTCGGAGTCGATAATTTTCAGAGGTCGGTACGTCGGAGTTGGAGTCGGTAATTTTGAAGAGGGTGGAGTCGGAGTTGGAGTTCGAAAATTTTGAACCGACTCCAGAACCTTGCTTGGAACAGGTTCATAATGTTTTTGTAGTTTATGAGTCTAGATAAAGACCAACGGCAAGAACAAAGAATTGGAAAAAGAAAACCAACCTAATCTTACATCCCTATATCTTGGAGAATAATCATATATATATATATTTATAATATATTATATATAAAACAACATATAATAATCTAATATAAATTATATATATATATATATGAATAATATACAGTAAATATAATAATATATGGAAAAAAAAAACCAAAACACATCTCACTAATATACCTTTATATCTATAAGAGAATATATTATATATATAAGATATAATATATATATAGACTCTGGTCATTAAAGTCATCACAAAATCATGTTAGTGATTCAGTAAATCTGTTCAATTGTTGTTTTCCACTTTACTTCGTTTCTCTCTCTCTTCTCTCTCTCTCTCTCTCTCTCTCCTCTTTTCCCTCTCTCCTCCTCTCTCTCTCCTACCTTCTCTCCCTCTCCTCTCATAATCACTCTCTTTTAATTTCTACTTTTCATTTGCTTAACAATCAATCCTGATTCGCAAACACCTCACATTGTAAAGTACCAGTTCTAAAACAGATACGAGCCAAGACAAATCTCAGACAACGCTCAAATTCACAAAACTAGATAATTCTTACTTGATCAGTGATAATGTTTCGACAAATTACATAATTTTTTCCGCGTACTTTCAAATTAAATTTTACCAGCACATGCTTTTTGCGTTAAGTAATTATTTACACACTTCCTGCAAAAAATAAATAAAAAGAATCAATTACACGAAAATTAACTGTCGTCCAAAGCTCCAATAGGTGATATATAATTATATATATACATATATATCCCTCACACCATACATAAATATATATACTAAATATTATATATATATAATATATTTATCTATATAAAATTTATATATATATATATATATCCGGCGACTCTAGTAACATTCTTTTCTAATCCGGCACCTCTCTCCAATAATATAATATATATAATATAATTATATATATACTAAAATTATTATATATATATATAATATATATAATATAAATATATATATAAACTAATTAAAGACTCACCTTATATATACATAAAGAGAATGGTAACTTTCTTGCATGTGGCAACATCAAAATGTACCTAAGAGATGCCGAACGGCAAGCAATATAATCAATTTTATAGGCTAAATGTCCACACACACAATTCTGCCGCTATCTCAGATTTAGCACGAACACCGTACTACCAACCCGATCTCATATTTAATTGGATTGAAAAATAGCAATATTAATGCGATGATGCTTGCACTTTGTTTCAATATTTACATAGTATTTATATTTAATCTAAATATTTTTCATTTAATCAATTTTCTCGGCCCAAAAAATAAGATATATCCGTAACATATGAAATGAAAAGGCGACTCGTTTCTATATATGCTAACACAACCACGACCGGCAAATCAGAGCACATGATATAGAGTCGCCCTGATAGTATATATATAGATAAATAATATAATATATATAATTATAGTTATTATATATATATTATATATATATATATATTATATATATAATATATATATATTAATGTAATATATTAATATATAAGGGCCTATATTAATATATATATATAATAATATATTATATATAATATAAATCACAATATAATTATTATATATTATATACTATAATATAATATTATATAAATATAATATATAAAGTAGCCTCCGAAAGCACATGCATGTAACTAAAAAACTATACAGCTACAGGAAAATAAATACATTTTGATTTAAAAGTAAGAACAATTTCATCGATGAAACTTACAAAAAAATTATTTTACTCTAAATATGTTATTAATAAGCACCTAAATTAGTATAATCTAGGTCTGCGGCAGCGTACGGCTCTTTATCAAAGCCTTCCCATTCTGCAAGTATAACGACGAGAAGAGTACCAAAATTGTTTTTTATTATCCTGGAGAAAATATTATTTTGTCTTTTTTATCCTTTTCACTTTTATAGGGTTCGTAAGCCGACGGAGAGACAGAGAGGGGGACGAAGTCCCCCCCACAAGTCCCGGTCCCCGGTAGGCCGAAACCCCTGACTCTGTCCACTGTGTTTACCCCTTGGGAAGTTCTTTTAGTTAAAAAATCGACATTTGGCAACCTTTGACTTTTCCTCGAAGCGCTAGAGCTCCTTTCATCTTCTCAATAAATGACCATATCAGTACAGGATTTTCCAGACATTTTTAACATTTTAAAATTTTTTCAAAAGCGTATTTTTTTTTTTTTAAATTTCTTGAATAAAAATGTCTCCTTTAATAAATTTATTTATTACCTGTAGCTGTTAAAGCTTTTTTATCTACATGCATGTGCTTTCGGAGGCTGACCATAGTACTATATAATATATATATATATTATAATAATATATAGATATATATCTATATAATATAATATTATATATATATAATATATATAAATTATATATAAATAATAATATTATATATATATATAACCATAACTAACATTATATATATATATTAATTTAATAATATATCAAAAAATGGGCATGCCGCAACGATTTTCGGTTGTATTCGTGACTAACGGCTACGCCGCACATAATTCTTAATGCCGTAAGTTTCGTAGTCGCTAAATAATTATTTGATTTTTATTAAATAAGTTATTACAGGACAAAGCAAATCAGACGCACTTAATATAATATATATTATAATAAGCAATTTCCGTACGGCTATCGTCTCGGCTATGGTAAAATATTTTTATTAAAATTAATTAAGTGATACCAACTCCGTTCTCCTCATGAATGAAGAGTCACTTCGTCACAAACGGGTTTAATATATTAGTAGATCATATTAAATAAGGCGTGGATTGTAGTTAATTAAGTGTGTATATAATTATCAGTCTAGTTCTAATACTAATTTACGAATACGATGTGTCAAAAGCTTAAAAGAAGAAAAACTGCAACCTGTTTAAACAACGCAGTTTACTTCAACAAAACATCCTATATTGGTAGATGTTAACTTGTCATGTTATTATTATTATTATTAGGTATTATTTAATTAATTACTAAGTAATATAGTATTAACGATATAATGACTATAATACTGAATTAGTTAAGTATACTTATAAGATTACTAAGTTAATATTAAATTACTAGTAAAATAATATATATACAAATATTATAATTATATATATAAAAATATATATCATATATATAATTATATATATTTATATATGATTAGATATATATATATATATATAATAATATCTATATAATATAATATAATAAAATAATATAATAATCAATAATATATAAAATAATAATTAATATTATAATATAATTAATAATATAATATTAATCATAATATAAATAATTATATATATATATAATTAAGTAATAAAATTAAATTAATAATTATTATAAGGTACGGGTTTGAGATATTGAACAATATAAACTAACAATATATTATTAGATTTTTTTTAAAGTATTAGATATAGATAATTTTAATTACTCAGATACAGTGAATTTAATTAAATAATTTGTATATAAATTATAAATATATAATATATAGAATAATTTAAACATACATGGAGTATAATATGTGAGTAGGAGGAACCAGAAGGTGTTTCTCGGAGACAGTTCAAGCCGCGCCAGTATAGCTTAAGGAAGCAGGCTCTCCCATTTTATAATGAGAGCTGTGACATGATCAAGAACATAGTCTCTATAACTGATTAAAACCTTGTCACTGCTAACTCTTGATTGTGAGGAGACGAGGGATCCTGGAACCAAGGCGAGATCCTGGAAACCAAGGCCAAGAGAGCAACGAGGATGCCGTCAAAGAAGTTATGAAAATACTATTTGAGCACACTATCTTGAGAGGTAGAAAACTCGAGCCTCCTATGCATAGAAAGACTAAAGACCCGAAACGACTTAAAGAGCATTAAGTAAATAGAGTAAAGACATAGTACCAAAATTCAAATCTTTTAAAGATAAAATCTAGTAATAAATTAACTCCTTGGGAATTTTGTCTGATCAATTTTCTAGCAGATATAGATCTAACCTAGCAAAATTCAATAAAAAATATACCATTATTAATATCAATTTATAATGATCAAAAATATGTCTGAGGACTGATGAGAAAGTTGATTGGGTAGTCTCTTAGGAAGATTCACATCTGGGTTGCCATGTTTAAAACATCCTGCCTTGCAAAGGAGAAAAGGGACTTTCCTACAGGCAACCTCAGACAAAGGTCCCCACAAGCAGCATTTACCAGCTTGTAGAGTTTTAAATATAATATTAATTAAATATTTAGATAATGTATCTAACAACTAAGGTGTTACTAATTCAATTAGCTTAAATCAAGATTTAAACACTATTGTATAAAGTCTTTATAGTTTAACTATTATTCTCAAAGAAAATTAACAATTAAAGTGTGTATATTTAAGGTGCTAGATGGCACACGATCCATTCTCCAGAAACTATCTAGAGCATTGCAAGCTTAGCAAGCGCAGGTACGCCAGTTTCAAAGGGAGAGTGAGTCCTAGCAAGCTCAGAATGTCTCGGAAAGAGCTTCAGGTCAAAACTAAGATTCAGCCAGCAGTGAGCAAGACAAGGTTACACCAAGTGCAAAACTTCAAACGATATATTACTTATTGAATGTGAACTCAATTTTTTTTAATAGGTATATGAGCGAAGTAGCGTCTTCACCGTTTAAAAATATTTTTTATTAAAATTAAATATATGATATTAATTATTTACTTTCATCATTAGCTGGTTCATCATTCATGATAGCCACTGGATTACTGATGATCTTACACTGAAGGAGAAATGTTTCCTCATTAAATCCCGGTTACAAACCTACGGGCAAGATATATATCGGAGAATGGATATGAAACTGAAATGGTCCGACGTAGACTCCGCATGCCGATAAGACAGACCTCCTTCAATTTCATCGCGACGGGGGCTGCACAGCCGACAGGTTGGACGCCCCACAATAGGTCTTCTTGGGTAATGAAAGTCCACTGGATTGACAGGGCTAACCTAAAAGTGCAATGCAACCTTAGAGACGGCTCAAGGAGGTGAGGTAAGAAATTAAAAATTAAATTTTGTCATTTATACCTTAGTTCTCATAACCATTAAGAACAGTATGAGTGTGTAAATACTTATTAATTTACAGACTAAAACAAAATAAAAATTGTCTTATAGGAAAGGCAAACTCACAGTTATGGTGAAAGCTAAATCACAGATCGATTCCAATTGACTTTAGCATCCAACGTATAGAGTGAAGGCCCACACTACGGACAATGGCACCTATAACTACGCTCAGCCTTCTAACAGCCTTAGTGAAGAATCCACCAGGAACCGAGGAGAACCTTCCTAGGACTCCTGATTGATCCTGACTTGGAGATTGTGATCTCCAGGAGCTCTGAGGGCTGAGGGTGACACCCAAGGCCGCCTCAACAACCCTGGTTTTTACTAGTGTCATATAAGAACCCTATTGAATACGTTCTTGAATATTAAATCTTGAGTCCTATTTTGAATTCTTGAATTGTCTTTCTTGAATTTTTGACTAATTCTTGATTTCTTGAATTAAATATCTTTGATTGTTTCAGTTGCTCAAATATCACACTCAATCTGTTGGCGACAACAGATGTGAGGGATATACAGGGCTGGAGCAAAGGGAGGGCTCATCAGGAGACGGATACGGACCATAGCTAAGATCTCAGCCCTGGGAACCTTACAAGAACACAGGGCCCCCAGTGGTCGGCAACCAGACTCAAGATGTCGCCAAAAGAAAGTACTGAAGACTGCTGTGGGAAAGGTATGTAGTTATACTATTAAAAAAGAAATTTAGCGTAAGAAATTGTTGCCGATTAATTATAGACAAGTCACTTTATAAGCTTTGATATTATTATATAAAGTATATTATTTCTTGACAATGGAACTCCCTATATGATAGTGTGATGGTCCTCTGGAGGTTTTAAGGGTCGAACGAACCAATGGATTGACCATCAACAACCATCCCACAATCAATCAAGCCTCAAGGGCGATTCATTAAAAATCAATGTTCCCATGAATTCACTTATTAGGTTGCTCTTTTATAATATTTTGGGTGTAGTTTTGTAAACAAGGATCTTGTTCTATGTTCTCCTATTGACAAATTTGAAATCGATAATAATATTCTACGGAAATAATTAAAATTTATATAAAGTGTGCAAAAAACATCAAACTATTGATTTTGTACCATAATAATCTCTAACTGAAATATCACTCTTTTTTTCCGGAATTCGTCCGCAGGTCAAAAACCTCTCACATGTCTCTATACACTTTCTAACCAATAGGTGTTCTCCACTTCACCCACATGTCCCAACAATCTTACAAATCCTCATCAGAATTTGGCAGTCTTTTCCCTTACCGCAAGACACGCTTCCATGATAAACTCGTTCCTCATTGATCCAATTTCCAAGCTGCAAGCACGCCTCAGATTGTCCAATCTGTAACAACCTCTCACTCTTGAATGCTATTTCGCCCCTATTCCTATACAGATACCATCGCTCTCGTTGCTCACCGTATTTTTTAATAAAATCAATTATAGCTACGTAACTAAGCACATATATTAACTTTCAACTCTTTCAAGTGTCATGAACGAGTACAACATTGGTATTAGCAGCTCTGTGGCCGTCAGTGTTCCTGATAATGCTCAGGGGGAGAAAAGGTCATGGGCAACACCCCTACCTATCAAACTTCTGGTTCAATGAAAACCAGCCTTAGGAGAAGATGAGAAATATTTCTGTCTTGTTAGCAAGGCCACTAGTACGGCCCTCCTCAGTGGCTAGAAAAGAGTTTGGAACCCTCTTTCAGAATAGGGATCATCCTTATGGCCACTGCCCTTCACCCTTCCTTCACCTAAGGCCCTAGAAAGCATTGCACCTGACAGGTGGGAGATCGGGTAGTGAATTACCCGGAAGTAGGGATCCATCAAGACCACTCGAGAAACAGCAGCAGCGTCCACTTGGCCACACCAACAGAACAAGAACCCCACATTCAACGCCACTCCCTATCAGTAAATTTGGTAGCACTAGAGTATTGGTACGCAGAGCAAGCCAAACAGGAACAGTGGAAATGCGTCATACGAAAGGTCCATGGAGGAGTGGGGTGCCCTCTCAAGAAATCCGAGCTGGTTCCTGTTTCCCTAAAGATGGGAGAATATGGATAGATCATTATTTAAAATATGAATAACTTTACACCACGTTCAGTTCAACAGCTGTGGAGAGGTGCTTCCAGTCGCGGGTGGGGATCATCCTCAGGGCCAAGAACAAACCCATTAAGAGATATCCTTCGAAGGTAGCGAAAGGTTTGAGGAACCTTCTTGTTCCAAAGGAAATTGGACCTCCTGCGGTGATTAGCCAGGAGGACATGGAGGAGGAAGAGGACCTATAGCTATAAAAGTATTTAATTGTTGTCGATTGTTAACATTTAATAAAAATATTCATAATTAAATCTGTTTTTACTATCTTGAGGTTAAACGAGGTATGATAAAATGTAACGGCACTGCTTTCGTTATCAGCGCAAGAGTGTACTTTGTAATTGTAACGGTATCTTGCCGTAGATAAGCCGAATAGACCGAATAGTTAATGCCAGCACTTAGGTTTTCAAAAAAATCCAGTCGGATAGCCGCGACGCATCTAGTTAGGGGTGCAAAGCCGAAATAGCCGATGAGGAGCCTCCGAAAAGATTATAGCCGTAGCCCAGCTTCTGATAAGGTATAATATAATATACTATACTTATATAATAGATAGATATATATAAATTAATTATATATATATATATATATATAACTATTATATAAATATACTTAATAATATATAAGTATATATATATATATATATAGATATAATATATATATAATATACTATATATCATTATTATATAGATATAATATATAATAATATATATATATATTATATACTATATATATATATATATATATAAATATAATATTATATATAGAACAGGACAAAGTCCTGTTATTATAATTGAAGTTTGAAAGTCAATTTTTAAATTTAACTTTATACAATGAATGATTCAAAAACAGAATGTAGAACTCGTAGGGAATATGTATTTTTAAGTCACTAATTTAAAAAAAAACTATAGACCTTACTCTATGTAGGTTTTACTTGTACCGGACGGGAGGATATTAGGAAAAAATTTTGCCGACTGTTCAATATACTCGGTTTCAGACTTCAGTCTTAACTTCAAAACTCCTCGGGAAAGGTGGCTTATTTGTCTTCGATAAACTGCATGTTTTTTTAAATGAAATGAATAATTATTTGCGTCTTTACACATGAAATGTTAACATATAATAAAAAAAATAAGTCTCATTAAATAAGTTAAGAAAAAATTGTCGATTATAGTTCCTTTTTAAGTTGCTAATATAAATTGTCTAAAAGAATATTATCCAAAAAAATCTTTTCGAACGCTCCGCCATAGTTTTTGTTCGATTGGATTTTCGGGTAATAGTTACCCAAAAAAAATAGTATATATGATCTGCTATGGAAGCTAAATAGAGTTTATAGTTTGTTGAATAAAGTTTATATATATAATATTAATAATAGATATATTAATTATAATATATTATATATAAATAGGTATGAACTAGTATATAAGTATATAGTATATATATATATATATATATATAAGCTAGCGTAATATAGTATAGTATCATATAAATATATATATAATATATATAATTAATTTATATATATATATACCTATATAATAATAAATATTATATATATATATAATATAATAATTTTTATTTGTTAAGAGATTACACGCAAAATAGGGTCGAGCCGACGGGAGCAAAGGGGGAGACAGATCATACCCCGTAAGGGAGGGGCGAAGGAACCCCCGCGCGACACCCAAATACCCAAGAGCGGGGGTTCGGAGACCTCCCGGAGGGGGGAATAGTCCAACCTGTCGTTCCCCGGAGGCCGAGAGACCGACTCCTGCCATCTGCTTTACCCTTGGTATTCCTTGTAAGTTAAAAAGAATAAAATTAAAAAAAATAAAACTGACGGAGTCTAAAACAGTACCAGCTCTATACAAATAATTGACATCATCAAATCCATAATAGAAAGAAGGGTTAGGCAAAATAGGGTTGCCGAAAAAATTAGGGTGCCCAAAAAATTAGGGTTGTAAAATTAATTCTATTTTTGCACATCTAAATTCTTCCAGGTAATATAGCTTAAACTATCACAGCTACGGAGTGGACTTCGATATTGTGCAACTTAAAAACTTCAGTAGTAATAGCCCGGATTCATATCCATTTCTAAACCTTTCTTCTGTTCGAGGATACTCTTACATTAGTCATTCACCTTTATTCCTGAATATATCTTTTATTTCTGTTTTTTTCCAAAACCACGTGTTCTATTATCCAGCTTTAACATTTTAAAGGAGTTGACTTTATAGATCTATGGTAAGACCTGTTATATAAAAGATAAGCTCAGATCATTCCAGTATTATCAATATATTTAAAAGTTCATTTTAGTAAGGACGGTTGTGCGTTCTTTATAGTAAAGCCTGGACTCTTTCAATATAGCCACGCTTGTTTAACGGAATATAGTTGTAATATCTATACCACTACCCCAGAGCAGCTCCTGAAACTCCTCCGCCCCTTGAATTCCATTCCTGAATCTGACCAAAGAAATTTAGGTGTTCCTGCGTCCTCATATAATTCAAGTACAGCACCGGCCAATGTAAGCTATGCTTTTTCTTTTATTGGCTTCAACCCAAGTATCTAGAGGAAAACGTCAATGTAAAAAGTATGTAGTGAAAGCTTCATTTATCAAGTGCTGTATTGAGCAAGTTCGCGATAAATGGTAACTGCCATACAAACTGGTCGAGCTTCGGAGATATGGCCTTTTCCGGGTAGGTAATTTTTTTCTTACAGGTTATGTAGAGTAAATGCCTCTTCACCCTCTAATATTCTTTTACTCTTTTTTTCTTTTATAAGGATACCTTTAAGCAAACCTAGTGAAACCCCAAAACTATGTGGCTCCCTCAGATTGAAGTAATCTTATCAACGACCTCTTTGCGTCCATGTTGACTATGACCCAATGTAAGTGCTATATCATATATAAATATATATCTATATATATATATAATATATATATATATATATATATTTTATATATATATATATATAATTAATATATATATAATATATTTGGGTACAAAATGTGATAGTAAAGAATGAGCTTAAAATGGAAAAAGGTTTGAAAATAAAATATTATTTATTATTAACAAACATTACAACAAATAAATATATATGATATTGACATAATACGATTTAATCCAACTAAGTTTATTATAAGGTGTTTTTCTTATTCTTCCTCTGGGAACACGTTTAAATTTATCTGATGCGTAAGAATTGCCTGATGGACTTGAAACTCGGTCCTTGGCGTAATGGGGATATTATCTAATGTCTCTAATGTGCGTGTCTTTAAGACTTAAACTTCTGGGGAAGATGAATAATCTGAAGGTCTTGTTGATCTCAATTACCATCTTTTACAGGGCCTTTCTTCCAGTTACGTGAGAGATCACTAATCAAATCCCAACTATTTGACCTTTACTATTTCATCCTCATTACGGATCTGTCCGTTTCATTCAAAGATAAGTTGTTCTTTTATAAATAATTATATAAAGCTTCCTGATTTAACGCACTCTAAGGTAATGCTCTCCTTCTAGATATCTTAAATAATTCTTCCATTTTTCACTTCAAGTTTAAAACTTCATTAGAACATCTACATCATCGGTTACCGGAATACGTAGGGATGGATTGTAGGTGCAGTCTTAAGATCTTCAATTTTGTATGGCCCCTTGGTATAAGCATCTTTCTGCTCATTCGGATGTTGATGCTCTGAATTTAATATTCTGTACACTTCTTTCTCGTATTTGTTTATCTGTTCAACTTAGGATCATATAAACTATAGGTAGAGTTGCTGAAAGATATGAAATCGTCAACAATATACAAGGATTCTTGTGCAGCTGATGTTGCTGAATTGAAAGGGTTGTAATGTCAATGCAATTAGGCTGTAAACTCGTATATAGGGGCTGTGTGATGTGTGGCATGTTATTTGCCTTGCAGCGGGTGGTCAATAACTGCCGAAATTTGAGATTGTGAATGCATGAATCGTCAGCGTTTGAATGAACTTCTGTACGAGAGGCGTGTACTTTATTTATACTTCATTCTCATACTCCAGTTAATGGAAGTACAGGCAACCTCTTCAATTAACGGAGTGCCAACCACTTAAAGTATTCAGTGGAGCTATAACGGAGAGAGTAATGGTAGGAATACTCCTCCCCCTCTCTGCAGTAACTTCTTTATTTTTCAGATTTTTTATGTTGAGGAGAGTTTTTAATATTTCTATAAGACGTAGCTTATTACCCTTCTGCGTCGTTTAAAAGGAACATTCCTTTTAGAAATTTAAAAGACTTCACATACAAAACTCCGGATTAGAATTTCTCTAATCACTCATAATACAGTTTACGTTTTCAGAAGGTTGTCAGCTTTTTAAAATTTTTATATAAGAGGTAATATACTTGGCAAACTGAGCACTCATTATCAGGTAAGTATCAGTTCTATCTATAGGGAGAAGGTTGGTACGTTGGGAAAGACCTGTGCGGCTGATTTGGTGGTGAAATCACACATCAATCATAACCTTGGGGGAGCGAATAACCTCTTTATATTACCTTTAAAAGAACTCTTTCCTTGAAAGGGAAACAATTTGAGTTGCCATAAACACCATTAATATTGACTCATGTCTCTTCTCGTCGGCCAAACAACAGTAAATACTAGTGGTTTAAAGAAACACTCGCATCATCCTTGTTTGAAGAAAAAATATTCTTGTTTAATGAAAAACACAGAGATATTAAGATGATGGTGAGAAAAAACTGTGAACGCTTGCATATGTACCAAATGTCAAATTGTGTCATTAAATCATCTAATAGACATAATTTTGTGGGCCAGTGTATATTGCCAAATCGATCTAATATCGTATTATGCCTTCATGAATTGAATACAATCTTATATTATTCTTTAAATTTCCCCAATAAACATTAAAAACACCATATTAATTTTACAGGGGCTTGCTCACAAAAATCTCCATTCCTTCACACAGTTCCATAATGAGAAGTTGGGATGCAGTCGGCCCAGTTACGATACAGCCAGCTATAAAGAGCAAGTAGCAAGGGCTGTATATTAAGTGAATTAATGAATAAGCTACGACGGCTACCGTATGTAGCTTGACTGAAATGAAATAAGATTACAATTTGTTTTTTAATTTAATTTCAATGAGTTTTAACAGAGTAATCAGAAACGAAAGTTAATAAACTTATATTAATATAATTTTATAGACAAATTTTTTATTCTTAATTGAAATTGAAAAACAGATTGAAGTATTAAACAAAATAAATCAATAAAATAAATAATAAAAAAGTATAAAACAACACTCTATCAATAAATAAGAATAAATATTTGTAAAAGTATAAAACAATGTAGAACTTTTAATTTTATAGATATATATGAGTTAAACAGGTAAAACAGAGTTCAAACAGTAAAGCAGTAAAAGTTAAAACAGTTAAAGCAAAAGTAAAAGCAAGTAAAGCAGAAAGTATATAGAGCATAAAGACGAGATAGTATAATAAAAAGCAGTAAAGCAGACGAGTTAAAGCAATACAAGCAGATAGTTATAAGACAGTAAAAGAAGATAGGTTAATAGCGAGAAAAAGAAACAGTAAAACAAAAGCATACCTAATCCTTAGGTGTTAGGTGAATTAACACCTCTATTGATTACTGATTTACTGAGCTTTACAAGGTCTGTAAAGTATATTTTTAATAAATTTCGTACAAGGTAGTAAAATTGTATTTTGGCGAGATATTGTGAATATTTTTGAATAGTTTTACATTATTGATATACAATATTTTCGTAAACGCAAAAGACGGAATATTGCGCCTGCGGAGCGCACGCCGGCGGCGGTACAGCCGGAATATATATGTCCGCCTGCGTGGCGCACGAGCGTCGACGGTTAACGAACGGAAAATTGCGCCTCGGCCACGCAAAGCGGCGGTTTCGCGGAGAAAGGGCCACTGACCCTGCGGACGGCGGCCGAGAACGTTTGCGGTCAACTGTCTCAAATGTGTAACTCTTATAGATATAAAATTCCCATGACTATAAAAGTGATAGAAAAACTAACTCATAGTAGGAAAGACACTCTAGCAAAACTGTAATATACACCATATGCGCTTACTCATTAACCTTATTACATAGTGGGTAGACACCCATATTAGGGCTATTCGGGACTCAGGGGAGGCTAAAAAGAGCTGTGAAAAAATTGGCACTACCACTTGGCACTCATTGGCACTGCACTTGGCCATGTGTCACTTGGCACTGCTATGGCACAACATTGGCTACATTGGCACATTCATGGTCACTCACTTTGGCAGCTTCGAGCCTGGCACTCACCTGGCAACTGCATCTAATACTCATGAGAAACTACAAGAACATCCCAGGTGACTTCTACGGATGGGAACCATTAAAGCCATCAAGTTAGCGTGGGTCCAAATTGACCCATGGCATATGGCAGGGTCAAGGCTGAAATTATCATGGTAAAAAGGTAAGAAATCAAAGTTGAGGGGCACGTGGTTAGCTAGGTATAGGGTGTACGCTAGGCGAAGGCATGGTGAAGTCCTCGCGTGTAGGTTGTAGGTGAAGGCTGGTGGAGGCTAAGTGTAGGTGTAGGTGTAGGCTAGGTGAAGGCTGGGGTGGGCCGTGTCTAGTGTAGGGTGTAAGGCTAGCGTACAACTGAGGTGGCATCATAAGGTAGAAGAATAGAGATCAAGGCTAGGTGAAGGCTAAATGGGTGGATTGATAGGTTAAGGTGTAGCTGGTGTAGGCCTGGGTGTAGTGTCTATGTGGAGGTGGGTGTAGGCTAAATGGAGGCTAGGTGTAGGTGTAGGCAGGTTGTAGGCAGGTATGTGTGTGTGTGTGTGTGTGTTGTGTGTGTGGTGGTGTGTGGTGTGTGTGTGTTGTGTGTGTGTGTGCGCGCGAGCGCCCGCGTGTGTAGATGTTACCGAATAATCAAAAAAGTAGGGCTATACCCCTAAAGGTGGCCAAAAATTAGGTGGGCAAAATGAAATTTGGAAGACCAAAGGTTGGTCGAAAAATATTAGGCGGGGACATGTACTAACGTTGCTGACCAACGTTTCGCAACCCTTCACAGCACAGGTTGCAAAATTTAGGGTTGCCGAAAATTAGGGTTGCCAAAAAAATTAGGGTTCTCTAAAAAATTAGGGCTTGCCAAAAAATTAGGGTTGCCCAAAATTACGGGTTCACAGAAATTAGGGTCTCCAAAATTGAGGCTGCCAAAAAATTATGGAGTGCCCAACAATTAGGGTTCCAAGAAAAATTAGGGTTCTCAAAAATTAGGGTTGCCGACAAAATACCGTTGGCCAAAATTGACCCATGGAAGACGGAAGGGTTGGTCGAAAAAAAGGTAAAAGCCCAAAAAGGTAAAGGCCCAAAAAGGTCAAGGTCAGGTAAATAAATTTGGGCTCAAATAAAAATGGAAGACCAAAGGTCAAGTCGAAAAAAGGTCAAGGCAGGGTAAAAAATTGGGCTAAAAAAAGTCTGGTGGGTTTTTCGTTGGTGGGTTTCCTGATGGCTGGTTTTTGGGGTGGGTTATTCGTAGTCCAATATGACTGCCCTACTAATACTGTCCCCCTCTCGCTACCGTCGGACTTCGAGCCCCCTATTTGCCGTGTAAATACCTTAACAAATATATAAATATATATATAAGTTAAGTATATATATATATATGATAATATATAATATTTATAGTATATATTATATATATTTAAAATATATATAATAATAATTATATATATATAGTTAATATTATATATAAATAATATATATAGTATATATATATATATATAACCAACTATTAAACAAAACTTAATAAATCTATTATGTTCCATAGGACAGATATAATCATTTTTGGTAACGATACCGTAAAAAAGGTCCATTCGACAAAACAAATTACTCTTTATTCTCGTAAGGTTTGCAATGACGTCGAAACCTTAAATTAAAAACTTATACAAATCTCGTAATTGAATAAATTATCTTAACCACTTATTTTTTCTGACAGTGTTTCTTTTATTACTTTATTGCAAATACGCTAATAATTTTAATCATCTTTCAAATTTAATAAAACTGCATTTTTGAGACTAAAACGAAACACAACCTAACGAACCAAGTTTCACGTTACAACTGAAAAAAATTATGAGTCTACAATGGGTGAAAGATGTCTAAAATTCTTCGCATCATAGAAGTAAAACATGAATATTGTAATATTTTTTTTGAATATAATACTCAAAATATATATTTGCTACATCTATATTAATATTTTTATGTGTTTATTATTTATAATAAGTTAAAATTAAAAATTTACTTTAGATCAAAAGGTCAATAGGTAGACTTTGTCCCGTTTGATCGATGCAATAAACACCCCATTGGGATATGGATTGTTAAGGAATATTGATACATCCCTCTTCGCTCGCTCCAGTGGGTAAAGTTCGTCCCTTTCGTGTCTCTTTTAAAAATGCATTTCTAGCAAATTGTCGACTGCACACCTGGAGTGCTTACATGCAGGTCCAGTGTCCACCCCTCCATCTCACCCACTCCTCACATACACCTTATCTCCCTACAGTCTTATATAAACATTCTCTCTTTCCGAGATTAAAAAAAAAATGTCGATGCAAAATACTCCCTAGGAGATGCCAAGAAGGGGGTTAAATCTAAATGATATCCCCTCGTTCACTCCTCCCATCATCGAACAAGGGTTGGAGGCCTGTGACAACCGGGTGGGTGCCACCAAGACTCTTTTTATATGCCCTAGTATATTCTAGCAACATTCTAGTATATTCTAGCAACATTCTAATTTCAATTTTGTTGAGCATCACCCCTCTTCCTTCTTGACCTTTCCCTTCTTTTTAACTACAACTTAGGTGTCGGAGATCTCCGATATCAAACACTATTATGATCCCTTTACTATATATACTTATATTATTCAGTAGTGAGCTGGAAACGTTTCGCACCGCTTAGTGAAAAACGGGCAAAAAAATTTTCAAGCGTGTGAACCTTATATTATGCATATTTGAATAAGTAGGAAAATAAACCAATATGGAGCTATTACAAAGGGCGAAAAGCGAACTTAGCTTATTTTCTTTTCTGGCATATCCTTGGGGTGTGTTATAATAAGTTCCATTATACTTTACATATAAAACAAATAAAACAAAAAAAATTATTTCTCATTTAATATAAATATAATTTTGATTTAAATGTTTGACAATAGTATGTCATTAGGTATTGATTATCGTAGGAAGGTTACTTTACCTGATTATAATACAAACTCTTTTCGGACTGTTAATATACCATTATGCATATATTCATAAAATTTAATGCTTTGGTCAACCAAAAATCTTTGTTAAGAATAATCATCCGTGAACATTAATTACTTTCTAGGGGGGTTGAACGTTTTCCATACCCCGTAAGTGAGGATTAATGTGTGAGGGGCGGAAAAGGAAAAACCCCCGAGTGAGACACCAAAAAACAGAGAAGGAAAAGATACCAAATAAGAGACCAGGGCCGGACCCAAAGCCCACCCCAGTAAGAGGAAAGGCGTTCCAGAAAGAAACACCCTCCGCCGTAAAGCAGGGCCTCGTGGACCAGGAAATCCAGATTAGGTCCCCTACACCAACGCAGGAATAGTACCCGAGGCTCCCCCGCCCCCCCAAAAAGGAAGCCCCAGACAACCGGCAACAACGAAGCGAGAGATCCGGGATAACCCGAGGATAAAAACTGGGGGAAGAGACAACGCGCAGAACTCGACCCTTGGCACCGAAATAACCACAGGCGCCCATTGCGGAACTGCCCCGTGTGAGGCAACGGGGGAGGGAGGTATTACCAAAAAGGGGCTTGTGTGTAGAAGTTCAATACTTGTATGAGTTGAAAGAAAAAAAGACAGAAGAAGGACAGAAAAGTTATAAAACCTAGAGCCGAAAGTCTAATATTAATGAGAAAGGTTGAGAAATTTAAACGGGACAGAGTAAAACCAATTGTTATAAAAAAGAGTAAAAAGCGTACTATTCTACAAAAAAATAGCGCCTTCGTAATCATATGTGACTACCTATAACAAAAACCCGATTACCTTACAACACAATTTTTAAAATTTTTTTTTTTCCTTGTTTTCTAATGTAGATTTCTTTTTTTTTTAATTCTTTTTTAAACTTTTATATTTGTTTATATGTTGGAAATTTTTACCAGTATGCAAAAAGTTTATAATCCTTTTAATATCCCCGAATGTAAAAAAACCTAGGAATATCCCCCTGATATAGTTTGTTGAGATAATGTTCCTCTTATGAGTTACCCTTATGTATTTATTAGTTTTATGTCTCCTATTTAGTGTTATAATTATGAAGTAACATTCATCGAACGAAGAGGAGAATGACGAATTGAGGGAACAACTGCATTCGCAGACAATGCCCTATTCCGATTCGGTTACGTATGAGAAGAGTGAGAACAGGAGAAGTGTAAGCAAGAAGAAAGGTAGATATTACGTGCAGTGAGAAAGAAACAAGCAGAACCCCAGATAACACCATTACAATAATGTACGAGATTTATAATAAAAGGCGGGCCCTCAACACCAACCAGAAAGGGAGCCACCTGAGAGCGGGAAATAAAGGAATGAACACAAAGAAACCCGAAAAAATGTGGACAAATGGAAACGCTGACCCATATATATATATATAGGATAATTATAAGTAGAAAGGAAATTTATAATAATAAAGAATATATATAAATACAAGATAATATGTATATATATAGGAAAGATATATATATTATTGTAATAGCTTGAGGATAAAAATACTACTACCAAATAGGAATATATATATAGTTAGTATATATAACCCTATAGTAAATATATAGTTCGTTGTTGGCATAGAGATGAGAGTTTTTAATTGTTTCACGCTATTATATATATATAGGTAGTAAAATTTATAATAAATATATATTATATATAATAGTATACTATATATATTATATACTATATTATTATATATATATTACTAGGTTTAGAGGAATATGATATATATATATATAAGCCTATGATATATATACTAATATAAGGGTCAAGATATATATTATAAATAACCTAGGCCGTAATATAATAGCCAAAATACTATATATCCCGGAATTTGTCTATATACCCTTTGGCGCAATCTTTGAACCGAACCAAAAAATGCAACGGTTGGTAAGTAAAAATTTAATGTTTGATTAAGCCTTGCCCAACCACGCTTGGTGCTCCCCACGAAGAATAGGTAAATTCATTAAACACGTAAGAAATTGGATTTAATACTGCAGCAATGAGAACGTTTATTCACCACCTCTTATGATTCCTACCGAGAAAGGTACAAAGTACTAGTGAACACAATGGAGACGCGAGTGTCGCCTCGGAAGAAACGTATATCTGGTACCGCGCTCTCACTAACTGCGGGATTGAAATATGGAATAAACTGGCACTGTGTTAATGCCAATAACTAATAGGATGGTAAAAAAATAGGTGTTAGATGTGATGAAGAAATTGGCTGAAAGAATAGACACTAACTTGTCGTCTGGCCCTGAACAGTTGTAAAACGGCTCTCAAAAATCCGTCTAACAATAATTACGTAATTATATACCCCCTAACACCAGCGTGGTCACAAGAGGAGTTCCTTCCTTAGCCGGCTACCAAAATAAAAATCCAGCCAAGTTGAAACAAAGTCCAAATAAAATAGTATATAAACATCCCTTAAAATTTGTTGCTGATTAATATATATATATCTAAGGGTAGTAATAAAACTGAATATATATTATATACCTCTCTCCTTTTATTTATTATGTATAATATTGATTACTCAATATCCCACAATTGAATGGGTTATATTATAAGAAGTAGATTATATTATGATGGTGAGTGACTAATACGTGTAATCAAGTGCTACCACAAGTCTTGGCTAAAAACCCTGAGCCCCGTTCTTTCCAAATGAAGCCCAACGCCATCCTATGGAGCCCTTCCCACCCCTACTATAGACCTGTGGCTCCAAGCGTACTAATGGCTGGATGATAATTAAAAATAATTACCTCATTATGTATTTGAATGAATGACGTCTTTTCACTTGCGAGATTTTGTTCCTCTAATGACTCGAACGCCATAAAAAAATAATACGACTATCCACTGGTCAATACAGATTGAGAATACATACAAGGTCTGGTCAAGGAAAGACATAGAATAAACAACCCAGATTATTTTTAACAAGCTCCACTCATTCTGTTCCTTTTGACGATAGCTCCCTCCGTGCTCCTGTCGTCTTTCAAGCGTATATCTGTTAAGATAAAATGTCAGTCCGGATGGACCCGTCTTTCATCGAGACAGGTTCTGCGTGAGCTTGTTTCTGGGCGTCTCTAACAGACACACAGATCTTTCTCCAGCCAGTGAATAACTGTGGCTGGCGTCCGAAAAACATTTTTTACTATCGAGAAGAATTCGGCAGTCCGCAAAGAGACAAGCCACCATTCGTCTATCAAAAGTGTACTACCCACAACTACTACTTCACACACCCAAAGACTGCTTGCGGGAAGTTTTTGAAATATAGTCTTTCACGCTGTCGATGACAGTTGCGGGGGCACCAATGTTTGTCTAGTCAATCGAATTTAGCTCGTTGATGCTCTGTGTTGATGGAATGTGAGCGCGATCTTTGGTGAGTGGTGGTCGCCAGAATATCAATCATTGTACTTACCTCCTCTCTCCCCGAACTAGAAGATAAACTGGTGCTTGAAGAAAGTTCGGTTTATAACTCTTATTTTCCTGCATTCGACTGCTTATGTCGCTTTACTGAAGGTCCAGCAGTCATACGACAACTTAAGCATAGGAACGGTTTCGTCGCATTGACGTTATACTCATTATTTCCAACTTTTCGTGTTTATATTAATTCGATCTCCGATACAACATAAATTAATTGAGCTCGTCCATACCCCGTCTTCAAATGAATTCGTCTCAAAGACAATAAGTATTAGCGAACCATCAAAAAAAATCTAAAATTTATCAAACTCCGTTGAACGTATAAATACACTGGACAAAAGATTAGCTTACGCATGTTTACTACTTATCTATTTCTTTGCCAAATAATTGAGTCATTAAAAATATGACAGTTGTTAATTACTATTTACCAATTCTCTCACTCACCAATTAACTTTAGCAGTCGAGTTCTTTCTAACATTGAAATATAGAACAAATCAAAGTCAAGGAACTCAACACCCTCATTAAGAATACACAAATTATTTTTATTTCCATTTTATTTAAAAATATATATATCGAAATAAATTTCAATTTAACGGAGGGATTTAGTCATCATTAGTTTATAAACGAAATAAGTATAGTGAAAAAACCTATTGTAATTTGGATGGATAGTCACTGAAGCGCAGTGTAGCAGGCATAGCCTACAGCTAATTAGTATATGATATATATAGTTACCTAAAATATGACTATATATATAATACAACGCTACGTACCTATACGTATGTAGTGTAGTATATAGGTGATATATGGTAATAAGTATATATATAATTATAGAGCATCAAAATTTACTTTCTATGAAGAGCCGAATATTATATGACTGAGGAAATGTGAGAATCAGCTTAATCTGGTAACTAAAAAATACCTCATAGGAGCATGCGATATAATTTTGAAAGATTTAGAAGAGGAGTAGCCTAGAGTGTGTGGCCAATATAAATAACTAGGCTCAAGAACATAACAAAGGACCTTAGAAATTTGGAATATTATTCTTAGTTGGTGTTTGCCTGAAAAATCGAGCTACAACAAACAAGTAGCCCTGAGAATCTCTGGGCTTAGGCATCCATTTAACCATAGGTCCCATTGGGCGCCCAACCTAGGCCAAAAAAAAATAAAATTTTTAACAGCTACTTTTAAAGTTTCAAAAAGGATTACGGTAATATCCAAAAATAAGAATTGAAATAAGTCTTAATTTAGGGAATAAAATGATCTCATTAATGATTGTATAATAAAATATATGAGATTTATAATAAATAACTAACTTAATAACAATTAAAAAGTAATTTTTGATGTAATCACTCCAATAATTTTCTTAAAATAGAAGTATGAATAGGAAGGTCAAAGATCAAAGTATATGGACTTGTTACTTCCAGATAGATATTATATGTGATTTTTTTCTAAGGTATCCATTAAAATTTTAATATGAAAAAAATATTATAGAAAAAGATAGCAAAAGATGGAGGTTTTTACTTGATAAGGCGTTGTCGCCAGTTGTGCCTATAATTAAACCAAAGTATACCTTAAGTGACTGACATAACCTTGTTAACCTGGAAGTATTGAGATTATATACAGTTGCCTTAATAGTTAATGATAGAATCAAACACTAATCACACACACATGAATTCACAACAATCAAACACACCATCAACACACAACGTATATATATAGATATAGTGATATATTATAAAATAGATATAATAAATATAGATATTAGTAGATTTTAATATATATATAATATATATATAATATAATAATAAAAATAAATAATATATATATATATATATAGGATATAATAATATATTATGAATATATAACTACATCATGCAGGATGATAATATAGATATACGGTGTTGATGAATTATATTATTGATAGATATGTATATACATATACAGGATAATATATATATAGTAGAATATTAATTAATTTTACTATATATATATAATATATTATATAAATATATATAGATATTATTAATAAAAATATATATTAAGAGAAATTAATAAATATATATGATATATATATAATATATTAATAAATTAATGATATAATATAATATGATATATATAACGTTATTAAAAACTATAAATATTAAAATATGATCGAATATATGCATAATATATTAGATAATATTGAAAGATTTAAAGATGTCGAAACTTTATACAGGCGTTTCATAATATACAATATAAATATAATTAAACTATATTAATAGAATTATATTATATAAGAGATATATATTTTATATATAAGATAATATATATATATATAGATATTATTATAATTTATATTTATACACCTATTAATATATTGATAAAATGGACAATTCTATAATTTTTTAAATAGATAATATATATATAAATAATTATTTATATATATATATTATATATTTTATATTATTATTATAATCTATATAGAATTTTGCGATGAGAACATATGTTGAATAATAGTTTCTATGTATTCTTACAATGTAATATATTTATCCAAAATTTTAAATTACTTAAGCCGTTTAACATTTATATATTATTTTAATGTTTATAATAGATTATATATAATTATATATTATTAGTGATATTTATAATAAGTATATAATATAAATTATAGATAGTATATATAATTATGAATTATATTATTTAAAAAATAATAATAAAGATTATTAGATAATTATAATATATTAATATATTATAAAAAATAATATAAATAATAATATAATTAAATATAAATTTTTTAAAAAATTATCAAATATATGATATTATAAAATAGTTTAATTGAAAAGTTTAGGAAATAATAATAGTGAGAGAAAATTGTAATTGAATTGATTCGAAGATTAGCCGGTAAGGTAATGGAGGGAGAGGTGAGAAATTGCCGGCAGTAAAAAGAAGCTAAAGGTAGTCAATGATATATTATAGTGAGGGGTACCCAAGGGTTAAGAATATTATTAGTAATATATAGTGAAATATACAATGGTAGTTATTAAATACCTAGGGGGTCGTAGAATAGTAGAGCGATAAATACATAACATGGGAATAGAGTAGTAATAATGTATAAAAAGAAATAAGTTAATGAATAAATAAGATATATAGCTAAGCTTCATAACATCCAAATAAATTTAGGGGTGAGATATATTACCGAAGAATTGAAGGGTGAGGGTATATATATATATTTATAGTATAATGGAGGTTAGTAGACATTATTAGTTACATGGTGAAATCCCATAATACCCACTAACTAAGGGTGCCTGATAATTATCAATATTGTTGTGGTACAAGAAGTAGCCCGCCAACAAAAAACAGAAAGAGCCAAATAGAGTAGGAATGAGAAGGTGAGGTATAGTAAAGGGAATATACTATAATCAAGCCATAGTGATAGTCGAGGAGTCTATAGAATCCAATTTGACTGTAACCAAACCATATAGTCAACGATAAATACGGGCAGTCATGCATTGTACAACACATACAGTATACTACAAAGTAAAATTAATAATTAATATAAAGAGAAAAAATAATAAATAAAAAGCAAGAAACACAGACCAAAAGAAGTTTATTAGTAGCTGGGGTGTGGATGGAAAAATGAAATACGAATAAAAAAATATGTACGTTATATTACACGGAAAAAAAGGAAAAGAATTTACGCTATGGTTGTTCCTGAACAACCATACAACCATTAAGTCTAATAATATAAGATCAATAATAAAGTGAGTTTTTTTCGTGAAGAGCCAAATGATTACAAAGAAAGCACGTGGACGCAAGCCCCAAAAATATGAAGAGCAAAAGATAAAGAATGAAACAATATAAAATAAGAAAAAAAGAAAAACACGGAGTAAAAATTATAACGCACAAAGGGAATGTTACTCTGTACACAAAGGAGCAAAAAATGGCTTTAGTTTATTCGTCCTTTCTGCCCTGAATGTTGAAACCTTCTTTCATGTTTGCTATTTCTCCATCAAGGATATAGGTTCCATCATGATATGAGGCTTGATGATTACGGTCAAAGATATGTTATTTTCAGGTACCTCAATGATTCTATGTTATCGTAGGCAAGATTACAGCATTATCCCCAATGTGATCCCTTCCTAGATCCGGCGCCGGATACGGAACGGGCCACACCCCACAATAGCGAATTATAAAAACTCTAATGGGTGGAAAATTATTAAGACATATGGTTAAACATATCCCGGATTTTTGTTGTATGGGCTAAGCGTTGACGCAGTTACAAAAAAACAAAATGTAAATAAGTATTATTTAATTAGCGCTTTTACATTACCCTATAGAATATAATTTAATATGGTGAAAATTATAACTTGTATAGATCCCCGTTATATTGATTATTCCTAAGAATTGTCAATATGAGTATGTTAGATGTGTGCAAGGTAAGATATCGTGTTTTAAGGTATTTGTGTTCTAAGGTTGCAATTAAGTTATAGAGCATCGACCGCTATTGTTGTGTTAACGATCAGCAGGGAGACAAGTTAGAGTAGAAGTAAAAGTAAGTAGTTTTGGGACAGTTCCTCTCATATTTGCTATGGCCTAGGGATTACCCAAATTCTTACTGTAACAAAGAACCAAAAAATGAGAAAACCCGACGAACCAAGTATGATATAAACATAAAAATGTTTATACATATCCTGAAAGATTTATTATATATTATGATCGTTTTTTATTCTGTAGTGTTTTTATGCGTGCACAGAAAATACTATTATTGATTTTATGGAGAGCCTTAATGTAACAGAACGATAATAAGATAAGTATTTAAACATAAAACGCAGTAATTTAATGTAAGCCTAATACGACTGGCAGGAAGCGTATTGTATGGCAGGCTCATTTTTGTATGGTGGTTAGGCCGGAATATAGTACAGTAAAAAGAGTTAAATTTGAAAAAATAAATATTGAATTCTATACTGAGGGTTTTTGTATTGGTTTCTTAATCAACGTTTTTTATGTGGCTATGATCTCCAAATATGTTTTTTAGGTCTTTTTCTCTAGTAGTTACCATTTTGGTGCTTGACGACGGGCAAGGATTAAAGTAATGTAATTTAAATTTGCAATCTCTATTGTTCAATAGTGGCCTCCAATTACTCAAAGCCTGATTAACATAAAAAATAATATGATTTTTGATGTTTATGTTTCTTATTGATATTTTTATGTTTTATGTTAAATTTTCAAAAAACGAAATAAGAGGATGCTGACATTTGGATTACAAATATGTTTATTTAGTTTTTGTCTATGCATCATTAAACAAATCGTTTTGTGTATCCTTCAAATATAATAGCTAACTTTAATTTTTAACCATAAATTAATGGTCATTAACTGAAGGGTAAAATGAATTCTTCCGAAAAATAATAATAATTACTTTCTGCTACGTAACTGCATAATCGTAACAAAAAGAACTTGAAGTAATTTATAAATGCGTATAAAAGAAGAGAAAATTAAAGACAATGGAAGATATAAATTGTAAAGTAGTACAGAGTGCATCGAGTAAATGAATAGATACTGAAAAAAAATAAAACACAATATAGAAAGAAAATTTAGAAGATAAAAGAAAGAATAGGAAAGTAAAGGACCAAAATTACTTCTCTCTTCCTCCTGTCACTTCGTAACCGACCACCACAAAAAAATGAAAGATTGAGCTGCTAATGTAGACTGCGACAACATAATAATGACTCTCCAGTCTCTGCGCTGGCAACGTAACACCAACTCAGAAGAAACGACAGATTAATTAGAGGGTTTAGCTATGAGGAAGAGTTGACCAACAAAGAAATACATAGAGTGTCAATTATGAGAGTAAGAACAAGAAAAAGAATAGACGAACTGAGGACCCATATACAAAGAGCAATAAAATGAAAAAAGAAATCAGATAGAAACATAAAAAAAAAAATACTAATTGTAATAATTGTTTCAATTACAATTGTGAAATTATTCCATAATAAAGATTAAATAGTATATATGAGAAAAGCGTCAACATTAATATCTCAGCAGTCTATACCCAGAAATGAGGTTATAAGTGTCCAACCCTGTGTCAGAAGAGATTTAAAACGTGTCTAGATACTTTGGTGAAGTGTAATTCTAGAACCTAGTGAAACATTAATTTAAATAGTACTATAGTTCATTAATATTACTATGTTAAGAAAAAAATAACACGGTGACAATAGAATACATGAATTAAAAAGTAATTTACGACAGAAACTAGTTCTAGACGAGACAACTGAAGTACTCCGAATCATAAATTTGACGACAACAGGAACGATCCACCTAGAAAGAGAATAGAAAATAAATAGTAAGATAAACCAATTACCCCAAAATTTGCAAAATACAAAAACAATCTGAAGATATAGAAACAGATCGAAAAAAATTGAAAGAGGACAAATGTTACAACATAAAACCGGTTAAATACAATGATTTAAGTGTGGGCCCTTCAATGAAATGAAAATACATACCAGTACATAGAACCCACTAACTAAACTAACTACTACCTCCGATACTACTACTATACGTTAACTAAAAGATACTAAACTAAGCAGCTAAGTACATATATGACTACTAACAATAAATAACAGCAACAAACATAAAAAACAACTATTAAAAATAATTTAAGATAAAGGGATATATAAATTGAATAAAATATATGGAATAAAATAATAATAAAAATAATAATAGGATAATTAAATAGAAATAATAAGATAATAATAAGATTTAAAAATATAAAATAAAGAAGGAATAAACGATGATTAAAATGAATTAAATTCAAAATCAGCAGATAATAGAAAATAAATAAAATAAAATCAATAAAATAAATAATAATAAAAATAGATAATAAAAATAATCTGATTCTAAATTACCTATTGAGTAATTCACAAATTGACTAATCATCATTCTATTAGCAAGTATAAATAGAAGATAAAAATATAGAGAAGAAATATAATAAAAAATGAGAGAGAAGTAAGAAAGTAATAGAAGATGATGAAGGTAATGATAATATGAACGTAGAGATCAAGAGATGAGAGAGATGGAATGAATAAAGAGAATTTGAGAGAGAGATACAAGACGAGAAGTAGAGTGAATAAGGAAGAGGTCACAGAGAGAGGCTGCTTGTCATTCAGTTAGTATGATAGTATTTCATTTAATGAAATTTTTAAAAAACAAAGGCAAAATTTTTTTAGAAGCTTTTGTTTCTGAAGTATAATTATAATTTGAGAAACGAGCTTGGTATCTACATTACATATATATATAGATATTAATATATATAATATATATAAAATACTATATATTTAAAACTAGATATATATTAATATTATAATTATAGTATATATCAGTAATAGAATATATATATAATATATATTATATTATTAAAATATATAATATTAAGTTATAAATGATAGTAATTAATATAGATATATAATTATTAAATATTTATGATATATATATATATATATATAAATATTTAAATTAAAGTATATTATTAATAGTATAATATATATAGATATATTATATATTATAAATATATAATATTATATTATTATTAAAATTAACTATATTATATTAGAATAATATTATAATTAATATATATATTAATATTATAAATTATATAATATATAATATATATATATAATTAATATATATATATAGTTAATAATATATATGGATAATTTACCTAATAAAAGTGATAGAAATATAATAGGTATTAAAAATGTAGGGTAATAATTATGTAATACTGAGAGCATATTTGCAAACCCTGTTGGATTTACCCCTATATAAGTGTTTCAAAAATATTATACTATTTTATAACTTATATTATAGAGTGGAGAAGTAACAGTGAGACTGACGCCTCTTACTTGTTGATGAGGGCTGATTGCTCGTGCGCTCACCAGTAAAGGTACAGCATTAGTTAAACTATGGTATAAAATCGAAAGTCGACCTTGTTTACAAATTTGCATAATGATTACGAATAAATAGAGAATTCAGCTGAGAGTGTCTCTACAAGCCGGACTGTGTAAACTCCAGAAGCAGTAGCCTGGTAAACCGGACCCCACGCCAGGAAGCCGGGTTAGCCGTGAGCCCGGACCCATAACCGAACGAGGAAGAGCCAGCCGAAGCCGTGAAGAGCCGGGAAAAGGGTTCTCATAAAAGTCGGACCCACAGCGCCGGACACGGCCAGATCGACACATATGATGTGTTGTAAAACAGGGCTACACATGACAAGGCACCGCCAAGGTGACCAGCTAATGTAAGGACAGAGAAGAAAAACATATTGTGCGGCCTTGACCTAAGGTCCCACAGCAACGTGAAGAAGCAGCGAACGAGTCACCATAACAAGACGGGGAAGGAGAAGCAGAAAGAGAATTTCACACGGGCTTAGCCGGAAGCCGAAAGTGTGCTACCAAAACAAACGAACCCGAATAACTACCTGCGTCCCCGTGCAGAAACCACACAACTTAACCTAGATCCTCCGTAAACTAATGTATATGGCTCTGAAGCCAACTGTGTTATATAGGTAACTGAGTACGTTATATATATAGTAGATCTCACCGGCGGAAAACTCGACTCACGCCTGGCGCTCCATAGAAGTATGACTATATAATATTATTACTATAGATATACTATGATAATATGAAAATATTATGTATTGTTATTATATATTAAAATATATAATTAAATTAATACTTAGAGGTAGATTAGGTATTATATTTATATACAACTAAGAATAAAGATAAGATATCACATATTATATAAAGCTACTACCAAAACTCAATTGTAATATATAAGTAATTGAGAATAAAAATAAATAGATGTAATTATCATTACATTATTATAGTAAACATATGTTAAAATATTATATATAAAAATTTATACAGTATAGTAAAATCTTTTAATATATATGATTATTTGACTTAAATATTATTATTATTGAACAAATGAATTACATATACATATATATTAAATTATTATACTAATTAATTATTTATAAAATATATATTACACCAATTATTATTAATATATATATAATAATATGTATATTATTTAGAATAAATTATAATAATATATTATTATAAGTGTGTATATATATATTAATAATATTTATTATAAATATATATATATAATTAATATAATAAGATTATAAATATAATAATAATATTAAATAAGAAAAAGAAAAAATATGAGAGAGAATGAGAAAAAATATTTAGTTTAAAATAATTGCTTTGTTCATAATTCTGATCGATACACACATTGCTTTCATCCAAATAATTTAATATTATCTTTCTTCTTCAGTTAATCGACAGCGATTTGCCGTTAGGAGGGACATATATAGATTATATATATATATACTAGTAGATAAAATATGTATATATATTATTAATATTAAATATAAATATAAATAATATATAGATAATAATATATATTAAAGTAAGAATATATAATAATTAATATTATATAAATATATATTAATAGAAATATATATATGAATATTTAAATATAATTATAGTATAGATAAAATATATAATATAATATATATAAATATATTATATTAAATATACTATATAATAGAATAATATAACTTAATATAATATAGTATAATTAAATCATTATATATTACTTAATATTATATATATTATATTGAAGTTGTTGAAATCATCGAAAGTGTGGAAGCTGTCGAGAATGTCGAAATTGTAGAAGGCGTCGAAATTGTGAGCTGGCTGGAGCACTTACAATAAGCTATTTTGCACCTGTGTTAATATTCGTATTAGAAATACGATTGTTCTTGAATATAAGATGATAAGGATCTAAGAGCTGAAGATTAAACAATTTGTATGAAAGAATTGAGAGAAAAATAAAAAAGAGACCTATGATTGGTGGAAATGTGAAAAAAGTGAATGAAGAAAGACCTAAAGTTGTGAAAATGATTGAGTAGAAGAGCTGTGGAGAAGCGAAGAATCGAGAATGTGATAAATCCTGAACCGAAAGAGAACCCAGTGAAAGTGTGCCATTGGGCTACCCAGGAGGGGTTCCAGACACACCTCCGAGTAATTTAAGAAGTATACGCGAGTCATAAACAAGGGATATCGAAGCAGGGTACCGATGGAAAACTGGTCCGAATCCTGGACTTGGTAGGTGGAGGCGATGATGGAAATAAGGGAGTAGAGTCCTGACAGTGGCAACCGGCGACCGGGTTTTAGGCGACGCGAGTCCCTGTTCTAGTGGAAATGTCAATGACTCTATCTTGTATATTATAAATTAGATTAGTATTATTATGAAATAATGTAAAGGGATTTAAGACACCAGAAGAAGTAAAAATGTTTTAAGAATTATAGATAATAAAATATATACATAATTATATCATTAAAATATATATGTTTAAGTATGAAATAAACATTCAATAACTATTATAATTAAGAAAATGTATATAAATTATATAATTATAATATATAATTATGGCTTAACAGTAGAGCTTGTAATAAAGAGATTTAATATAGAGTAATTTACTAAGTAGTATGAATAATAAATGAGATATATCAAACTATATTAAGATAAAATATATATGAGAATATAACATACGACATATTATAATATATAATTTCTCAACAGCTATAAAAGAGATAAACAAGATTAGGATAATATATAAAAGAGAATAATAAATTAGAAAATATAAGAGATAGAGTAGAAGAATAAAGGAGATATGAGATTAGATAGTATATGATATTGAAGATAGAAATATATATAAAAAAGATTAGAACATAAGAAGAAAAAAAATAGAAGAAAAGTAAATTATATAGATAGTTAGAAGAGAAGATTCCCAGAAAGTGCAGTATCAATTAAATTTGATAAAAGAAATATTTTATCATAAGAGGTTTATTTGCACCAATAAGAATAAATTGTCAAAGAGAGTAGCCAAGATGGGAGATACCAAAAAGGAGCAGAATGAAAGGCATCTAAAAGCTGAGGTATATTATAGCACATATGTAAGGAATAGCTTAGAAGAAAGTTAGTAAATAATTGTAACTGTCGCATTTCAAAGAGAACTGATCGCTGACAATATATTAGTCAATATAGCACTAGTAAGCTCAGGGAATTAATACTTAAGTAGTATGATATAAATAAATATTAATCTATATTTAATAATATATAATATATAATCTAATAATATAAGCATAATTAATATATTGAATTTATAGTATTTATTATCTTATATAATAATATACAAGTCCAACAAAAAGATAAAAATAATAATATGGTCAAACTGTTTGTCTCAAAAGTGTTTTAAGGGTGGTTCTGGGCTTAAGGTCTGATCAATTTGAGTCTTTGTCATATATATATTTCTCATTAAGGATAGCACACGACTAATTCAAATTTTGATTTATTTCACATATGACATCGAGAAGCATGTCTAGCTTCCTTTTTCAGACTCTGTCTTATGGTAAATTAGGTGGTTTGGAATTATAGTAATATTTATGAGTAATTGATTTTCGGTTATTTGTGAAAGTGGTGATATCGCCTCTAATGACGTAAATAGTAGATTTCAAAATATATGTTACGATAAAGGTAATAAATATTCAATATCATGGGTACGATGGGCATTCTGCCCGTTTAAACATTTAAGACACAAATAAATGTCACACGAACATTTGTTACCGTATCCCCCCCCGGACCGTGAGTGGATGGGATATTGAATATTTATTACATTTACCTTATTGCCGGTGATATGCATAATCAAATTATTGTACATATATTTTTCCTAATTACTTTTTACCCCATACATGACTTCATTCCATTATTCATTATTATTATGTAATTATTTGTTATTATTATCATATTATTATTCATTTATTTATATTTAATAATATTAGTTATTATTCATTATAACTATTTAGTAGTATAGTAGTAGTAGTAGTAGTAGTAGTAGTAGTAGTAGTAGTAGTTCCTGAATCAAATTACCAAAGGTAGTTTCACTGGTAGTAAGGGTTTCAAATTCAAAGTGATTATGTATTGGACTTACCTAACTGATTCTAAAATATATAAAGCAAGGGTCAAGTAAAATTTAACTGGAAGTAAAACCAAAAATAAAACCAGAGAATTAAAAACGAAAATAAAACCGTAGAATTAAAGCAGAAAATAAAACTGCAGAATTAAAGCAGAAAATAAAATCGGAGCGTTATAACCGATGCTTCGTAACTTTTTATAGGAGCATGAGAGGTTTAGAGTAATTATACACAGTAAGAATAGAAGAGGTAAAAACGTTTAAAATATCAGAGCTTTGTAACACAAGAATTGGTTTTGAGTTCAAGGGAAAAAAAAATAGAACAAGTAAGTTGACAAAAAAAAATAAAAATAAAAAGTTAATTGGTTCTGTTACATTATAAATAAATAGGGGATTATCCATAATAATCGATAATTATTTATAACCATCAGTAAATATAGAAAATGTATTAAATT
>JABUQX010016923.1:30000-32500 GCA_015478945.1 Trachelipus rathkii | reverse complement strand
GAGGTCGCCAGATTATTGCCAAACACTGCCAGAAAAAGGTAACAAAGAAATCCTAATAACATATATGTTTATAAGTAAGTTAATATTTTATGAATCAGGGATGCACATTAACATCCGCTTTCGCATCCGCATCCGCATCCGCAAAGCATTCGCATACCTAATATGTTTCAGCTAAACATTCTCATTCACAAAAAAAACAAATCTTATGAGAGAAAAACATTTTGAGCCCCCAATTTTCCTAAAAATAAACACACAAAGTTTGTAAAAATAATTAATAGATCAGAAAAAGCATCCGCAATTTGCAAAAATCGAAACACCTCATCCACATCCGCGTCTGTAAAACATTCGAAATGACACAAAGGTAAAGAAAGACTACAATTATGAGTCTTGAAGAGTAACTTATTACCAGTTCAAATAAATTTAGGATTTAGATTCTCATTAAAAAAGTTTACGCATGAGAAAACTCTCGAAGTAATATATGCTCAATGCTCATATTCTTTTATATAATATATATATATATATATATATAACAACTATACTGCTATATATATATATATATATAATATGCCTATTTATATATATATATATATATACAATATAATAACTTAATATATATAACTTAATAATAATAATAATAATATAACAACAGCAACAACAATAATATAACTATATACAGTATAACTATATATATAATATGTATATATATACCTTATATAATATATATATAACTATGCTATATATATATATATATATATATATATATATATATATATAACCAATAACCATATAATATGCTCTGCATATATACTCTTGCTGTTGGTGAGAGAACAAGGTGTGCTTAGAAGTGGTAGAGGATGTGTGGATCAAATCTTTACATTGAAACAAATGATTGAGAAAATGAGAGAGGAAGAATAAATTGTACTTAGGATTTATGGATTCGCAAAAGGCGTATGATAGGATTAATAGGGAAGCTCCATGGCAGGTGTTAGTGATAAATGGTGTTGGTGGTAGGCTGCTGAATGGAATCAAAAGTATGTATGACAACAGTGAAGCGTGTGTAAGAATAAATGGAGTTGAAAGTGATTGGTTTAATATCATCAGCGAAGTGAGGCAGGGATTTGATATGTCTCCTTGGTTATTCAATTTGTATATGGATGGGGTTACGAAAGAATTAGAGGTGGGGTAGCAGGGGAAGGTGTTAGAATGATGGAGAATGGAAGAGAGTGGAGGGTGCCCTACCTATCATACACGGAAGATTTGGGTTTGTGTGGCGAATCTAAAGAGAGTTTGAGAGGAATGGTAGAGGGATTTGGCATGGTGTGTAAAAGGAGGGGTTTGAAAGTAAACGTAGATGAGAGTAAGGTTATGGTTGTGAGTGAGGAGAGTCCTCTGTGTGAAGCTATGTTGGATGGTGAGCAACTAGAACAAGTTTCTGAGTTTAAATATTTAGAATATATGTTGTATGATGAAAACAGAACGGATGATGCAGAGCGCAGTAGGAAAAAAAGAAAAGAAAATTTGTTCAAAATATATGCGTGTATATAAAACCTCATCTATATATAGCATATATATAAAAATATATATATATATATATATATATATATATATATATATATATATATATATATATATATATATATATATTGGGAGTGCGTGCGTGGGGATGTGGGGGGGAGAGGTGCGTGAGCTCGATCGTCTGGAGTAACTTGAAGTCCAATATTCAAGAGATTATACTTTATTCTCAATTTATTCTTTAATATATATATATATATATATATATATACATCTTAAAAATATATAACCATATAAATAAAAATATATAAAAATAAAAATAGATATATATATATATATATATATATATATATATAACTCTTGCACTCTTGCAATAAAGTGTTCAATGTATGTTGTTACGAATGGAGGAATAATTCAGCACGAAATTAGCATATAATGCCTCTCATTATCCGGGATTTTATGCTATTACGAACTCAGAAAATTACTTGGGCATCTCTCTCTCTCTCTCTCTCTCTCTCTCTCTCTCTCTCTCTCTCTCTCTCTCTCTCTCTCTCTCTCTCTCTCTCTCTCTCAAATTTACCAACTCATCTATCATTAAATCTCTCTCTCTCTCTCTCTCTCTCTCTCTCTCTCTCTCTCTCTCTCTCTCAATTTACCAGCACACATCTATCAGTATTCTCTCTCTCTCTCTCTCTCTCTCTCTCTCTCTCTCTCTCTCTCTCTCTCTCTCTCTCTCTCTCTCTCTCTCTCTCAAAATTTACCAGCACACATCTATGAGTATTCTCTCTCTCTCTCTCTCTCTCTCTCTCTCTCTCTCTCTCTCTCTCTCTCTCTCTCTCTCTCTCTCTCTCTCTCTCTTCTATCGTTGCTATTTATTTGATTCTCCTTTAATTTTGTTCTTCTTTATTACTTTTTTTTGTATTTTCTCAACGATTTTGTAAATCCACTTTACAGGATATTTAATTAAATTTGTTCTTTATCTACTTGC